>BCLH01002526.1:0-23916 GCA_001602315.1 Zoysia pacifica
TATAATTATGTGGTATAAATAATTATAATTATATTATTATGATACAATTATAATTATATTACATAATTGTAACTGTAGTAATATATAATTATGTATAATTATAATTATAATATATATAAATCAGCATCTACAGCTGGCAAAAGCAAGTTCAAACCTACTTTTGATTTTGAACTAGAAGAAAGCTGCTTTCTCGAAAGCATTTTTGTCACAGCTGACCCCTTTGGTTGGGCTTTTGACTTTTGCAAAAGCAAAAGCCCAAAAACTGGCCAACCAAAGGGAGTCTAAATGTTAATGTTGGTAGCTCTCATAAAACAACATAAACCTAGTACTATGTCATATTAATTATCTACTCCCTTCGTTCTTAAATTGATGTCACCGTTGACTTTTACAATCAACTTTACTATTCGTCTTATTCAAAAAATTTGCTCGAATATGTAAAATTTTAAATTGTGATTCAAATAACTTTAATGATAAATCAAAGTATATCAAAATATATAAAATTTATTAAATTTTTTTAAATAAAACAAATAGTCAAAATTAAATTTAAAAATTAACGGTGACATCAATTAAAAAATGAAAGGAGTAGGTAGTACTTTGCTTGCTAACCATCGGTACTCATATATCACCCAATGACTCAACTACGATTTTCCTCTGCATCTCTGTCAGTTTCATGATTTTGGCTTGAGATGTGGATTTTTTATTTCCTGCTCGAGCCCACCCATGAGGTCAATGTCGTTAGGGGTGTAAATAGGAAAAATGAGGTTACCATCAAAACCTTTTTAGTTTAAATTTTATTTTATTTTTACAGGAAAGTAATCTTAGGTGTACATGTTTTCACCCTGAATGTTGTCTCCACTCCGGATGTCTTAGGCTCTTTTCTTTGAGTTGAAGCTTTTAAGCTTTTTAAAAAGTTGATTGGTGATTAGTTAAAAAGCTGGCTGGTGAAATTTGAATGTTGGCTTATGAAATATACATTTAGCTTTTCTGCACATCAAAAGCTGAAAAAATAATCTTTAGTGAGCTTTTCAGCTTTTAGTTTATTTTTACAAAAGCTAGCTTTATAATATTCTAAAAGCGAGCTTTTCAAAACCTTATTTGTTATATCTTTTTTACTTAGAAAACTATCTGAGAAGCTGAAACAAATAACAGCACCTTAAGCTTAAGATTAGGTTTGGAGAGAGAGAGAAGGCTACTCTTTCCGATGGTCACAGTGGAGATATGTACATATCTGATCTAAATCTTTGTTTTAAATTATAAATCATTTTAGATTTTTTTTAGCAAATTATACTCATTGTTTCTCTCCTATTTTTCTTTTGTATATCCCACATTTTCTACTCTTAATTTTCATGTCTAAACCGAAAACCACTTATAAAGTAAGATGGAGGGAGATCAAATTCATGATTGTTGGCTTAAAAAAAATCAAGATATTCATATCAAAGAAGTTCAGAAGGTGCCAGAGAAATCATTACCTTGGGGAACGTCGATTCCTTCATTTTCGCACTGTACCAGGATTAGCCTTACTTTGCAGTAGCGGCAGTACAATGATGACGTGCACACTGTCATTAACAACTGCAAAAAATTCAAATTACTACCCTCACCCTATAGTCTAAATAATCCCTTAATCTTTCATTTGATCTATTTAAGCCCTTCAGTTTAGGAAACTAGAACACTATTTATCTTTAATCACTTCTCTAATTTAATTTTACTGACTCAGCCTAGTTTTGATGCCACGTTGGCATGTGGCATGAATAGGACCTACTGAAGCGGTAAATTAGGAAACAAAGATCAAAGCGGTAAATTAGAAAACAAAGATCAGAGGATGGTGACATGCACAAGCAGTCAAAAACCTGAGAATAAAAAATTGAATAGTGTCCTAGTTTCCTAAACCGCTGGGGTTAAAGACCGAATGAAAAGTTAAGAGATTATTTAGAATATAATCATAGGTGAGGGTAGTAATTTAGACTTTTCCTTGACAATTCACACGGCCACAGAATTATGACACGATGAAATAAAGCAAAGAATTCCATTTCCTTTAATATCATACATGTATATATGATTGTATCAGTTATAAAGCAATCTAGTACATACTGCATACATTGCCTCATGATCTGAATCATAAATCTAGTTTCCTACTAGTATCCCCACCTGCACAGACTGAGCAAAGCAACACGCTCTATGTGTCGTCACTTCTGTTTTCTTTCCCAGCAAGCTTCTAGGGGAAAAAAAGAAGAGTTGAGCAGAGCAATGCACTCAGTGCTTGCGAATTTCTGCTCTACAAAATCTCATCCTTTTCCCCTCCTTACAACAGCAAGGATTTGATTTACAAGACTCTAGCTCATTGCTCGTCTTTGAGAAGTGCCAGCAAGATGCTGGATCCTGCAACACCTATAATGACCGTTTAAAATCTAAATGCATTTGAGCCCACTAGATCAAATAAAGGAGCTCAATGTATCATATATTACAGTGTTTGTTGGGTTATCTGTACATTGATGAAGTTGAGAAACTTTGTATTCTCCACCCTTGCATGTTTCTGAAAGAGGAGGAGAAGCATAACCCCCTAGTACTCCTTGAATTACAACTTTATAGGTAGCCTCAGTGAAGTGTAGACCATCCCATGAGATGTACTTTGATGGATCAGGACACACAACAGATCCAGGATTTCCACACAATACTGAGAGGGAACAATTATGCGGTGCATCACTTCCACAGCACGAGTTCAGAGGGACAGTAAAGCCTGCAATAGAAATCGTTCAACACTACTAGATGAGTGTAAGAGGAGGCTTGAACAAAATTGATTTCTATATTCGTTCCTGTTCCTGTGCTAATACTGCTTTGATGGATGAAATGAATTTGGGTGGGCACCGTTAATCATATAATCTAGGATTATTAACCATGATCAATAGTTGTATCAAATAAAAAAAGAAATAAAGGAATGAGCGAGCTACTGGATTTCTGTATATTGTGAAATTTATGTCAAACTTTCTACATTTTTTCCATACAATTAAATGTGCCTGTGTATTTAAATCACTGGCTCTGCCTGTCGGTGTCACAGAATAGAATGGCAAATGAAAAACTAAATTTTCAACCTTGGAGAATAGCATGAACAAAAAAGGGATTCATAGCCAGAAAATCCAATTACGCAAGATGTCACCATCTATTTCCTAGTTATCAGTAGCCATAAAAATCCAGAAAATGTACAATTGGTCAGGTATATAATAAGCACTGATACAAGCTCTAACATAAGGGTGAAAAAAATAAAGGACAGATCTGACTTGTGCAAAGTTGTTCTCGAATTGAGGTTCATGAATGACTTGAAAATAAGTACAGAACATGGCTCAGATCTGAATTAAAATATTAGAAGGCTCATTTATATCAACTAATGAATATGCCTGACCTAAAATTTCTCAAAGCTTCCACAATATTAACATAAGCTTTTGGTTTTGGTAATTCCAATCAGAGAAAAGTGAGAAAAGACATGTTAAGATCGTTGATCCGACGGCGAGAACGAGTTGGCGCCATGAGCACCACGACGCCCAGAAGGGCAAGAGGCGCAGGAGAAGCCCCAGAACAGAACAGATTTCTCCTGTTCTATTGCTTGATTTCTTCAATCTCTGATTACACTTATTTATAGCCTCTACGGCTAACTATGGATCCTATATTAAAAGATCTGATCCTATCCACTCGATTCTTAAATTAAAGGACCTCCACAAGCTAGAGATCCTATATAAAAGGAAAGATTATCCTAATTAAGAGAGAATAGGAAAAGGATAATAGGGGCTGATCTTAGTCCCTAGATGGGACCAGCTGGGGTGGCGCCAGCCCTCTGGCGCACATAACAAGACAACTAATGCTCTTGTTGGGGCATCTCGAACATTCACTATTAGTTTTAAATACAACGGAATAAAAAACTCAGGCATGAAAATATTAGAGAACTTCTGGCAATTGTTACACATCATATTCTCATTTTGTATATCCAAATAAAATAGTGTGATATTGAAGTATGGGAGGTATGTGGCATAACATATAGCATATGTGAAATCTTTTATCCAGAATTTTCAGAAAATTCATATGCTTCAACTGTAAAACCTAAGAGCAGAAAATCATTTATCTTGGGTTTTTTATTGCTACTGGAAGATGTACTCACCAAACTTGAGTGGGGAACGAAATATGTTCAATGAAGCACCATAATAATCAGCATAAATGATCGTCACATCGGGGTGAAGTTTCCGTAGCTTCTCCAACTCTTCCTGAATCATCTTATTGTGGTACTCAGTAAATTCATTTAGCCAGTTAATGCACCCTGTCTGCTCATCATAGTAACCCTCTTTTTCACTTGGAAAGATCGCAAGGTACAGGGGCACACAACCGATGGGAAAATTCCCTGGAACAACTAACTTCTTTGCCCCAAGATTTATAAGATCCTGAAAAATGCATAAAGTTAATAAAAAAACATGCATAATTACACAAAAAAATATCAGCTGTAAGAAAAGGAAGGTGTATAGAATACCTTGAGGGCTGAGCTTATGGCGCCTACAACATTAGGAACTATTTCATGCAGCTCATCAAGAGACTTGCCCCTGACAATTAGATGGTTGTAATCATTTCCACCAACCTCTCCCATAAGGAAAAGTGATTTGGACATTAAATCATTGTGTTCTGCACAGAAGTACAAAGTTTAGTGGATGTAGCTTGCCTTTGACCACATTTGATGAAACATGATGTTGAAGTCCATATTGAGTACAACAATTCATAGGTCACTACTTTAATAAATGGCACCAGATAAGGAAAAAGGTGTTTTTTATCAACTGCTATGGAAGTTTTACATGCATCAATCATAAATAACACTTACCGTTTCACTAAAACAATTAACTGAGACATTAATCAATAAAAAATCTATTATATTTTAAGATTTGGTAAATATTCCGTTGCGTTGTTTGATGTTTGAAACCAATATAATTTACACCCATGTGCCAATCATAATTCAACAGCAAGCTGCGCAACTGATCACACTTAAAAAGGCACAATTTTAACTTAGACCCAAACACAGAAAAACTCAGACCTACGGGGGATAAGACCGTCCCACGGCATTGCATTAAGAACTCAAGCAGGTCGAGAAAACCCCCAAAACCCTGCCCCACCCTTACATAGCAGCACCATAGCCCATGTGAGTGACCAATGACCAAACCCAGCCATAGACCAGTGCTTTGGTGTGGGACAGACGAGGGGATTTGTTTTTACCCTCATTCTAAAATTTGCTCCCATGGGAATCAAACCTAGGGCGTGAGGGGTGCTATTGAGGCTCCTTAACCACTAGGCTAAAGACCCTTCGCAAACACAGTGGATTTTGAGCTACCATTTCTATTTGTTAAGCCTAGCATGGGTAACCTACAATCGGTCGTTATCTACTTTTTTTTAACTAATCTGCTATGAATGAAACATAATACTTGCCACAAAAAGTGCATGCAGTGAACAGTCATGCAGCCATCGCTTGGCCAACTAGCCACCACAGCACTGTCCCATGCCTGTCAATATTTAGCTGTCTCAAAATTTGTATTTATTACTAAACCTATAAACAGGTCAACAGTTGCACAGAATCATGTGTTTTCTTGACATTTATTACCAAACCTGAAAGCAGGTAATAGTTCCCAAAACCGCAGAACTTTATCAAAAACTTATATCAAAAGCAAAGCATAGCTATAAAGATAACTCAGGAAGAAGTATACCTTGCTCTGACGGTGCAAGGGATTTTAGCAGCTTCTTGAACCACTGCAGCTGCTCATCAAGGCAGTGTGGCGTCCATGTTGGCTCCACGCCACGCTCCCGGAAGAATGAACCATTGAGGGCAGTAGCACCGCCAACCGCAAAGTTTGCACCATACTGGAAGTCCCCAGCGCCAAGGTACGGTGGCAAGAAAGGCAGCCCAAATGCTTCCGCTGAGGATAACATGACACCAAACACATGTCAAGAAACACAACAGGGGAAACATGGAAGGCTGGTATTAAAGTTGACCACCTGAGATTTGAATGGCATCAATTCACTGATAGTTGGAGCTACTAATTGTGTGCTAGTTCACGAAGATACTGGCATAATGCCCTGTTGATGGTGAGAAATGGGGAAGATAACAAACTTGAGCTGACACACCTATATTTAATAGGTGAACTGCACTTGGTTGTTTTTTAACCCTTTTTAACACTCCCAGTTTCTTTATTCACAAAAAAAAAAAACACTCCCAGTTTCTTTATATAGAGCATGACAGCAGGAAAATACATGGTTGCAGATAAATTGATGAACTCTGAACGCAGCATGTTCTTGCATGTGCTCAGAAACAATTCCTTGATCGATGTGTGCACAAGTGGCAAAAAAATCTGAATTTACAATTTCTGATATGGCCCAAGCGCGGGTGAGTAGGGGAACTAAAGGGCTTACACAACAGTAGATGAGCTTGTGAGTTGGAGCGGAGGGGATATCGAATTGGACAAGACAAAGAACTGCCGCTGCTGCCAGCCATGGAAGCATTCCCAGCCACAGCGTCAATGACAGTCTCGACTAAACAGGGAGACAATATTTCTTCAACGGATTAGACTTCCGGGCTCAGCATTTTTAGAACAGGTGCCCTACAAACAGATAACCAAATCTAACTTGAATTGAACCAACAAATCTCTATGAAACCGACTAACAAATCGAATTGTAATCCAAAGTCTAAGCTATTAACTTTCCCTGCTTTATTTTCTAGATTCATGAATCCAATCTTTAGCCACTTTTAGGTTGTGCGACCTACAAATGCGTCCACAACATTTCCCAGCCTCTTCTAAAAGAAACATGTTGCAATCCTAAAAAAAATGCTGTAGGTGAAGCAAGCAGCCAAAATACTACATTGCCACCCGAACGCCAGTGGCGGCCTACTAAAAAGAAACTCTGCAACGAGCCCGTCGCTTGAAGAAAAATCAAACGCGCAGCAACTCGCCTGTCATCATACTGTGGACAGGTATGCCGCGAGCATACAGGAAAAGCAGAAGGTAATCGACCAATCTAACTACGCGGCGTCGCGAGCAAGAAACACGCCGTCCGTCCGTGCCCCTTCAATCCACGGAACATTAATTTTGGATTCGCACACAAGAGCCGAGAAATCTCGGCCGCCCCGTTCCGTCCTTCAAACAGTGGGGGAGATCGAGAAGGAAAAGAAAGCACCCGACAGCGACGGAAGAAGAATACGGAGGAGGACCAGATGATAACCGGAGAAGAGACGAGAGAGAGAACGGGGAGGGTATGTAGGTTACCGAAGAAGTCGAGCAGGTTCCGGCCGTCGGAGTAGCGGCCGGAGGGGCGGCCGAAGAAGGTCTGTCCGTATGGGAGGTTCCGCGCGGGGTCCGGGAAGTCCTCGGGCACGGAGAGCAGGAAGTTGCCGGTGTCCGTGAGCGAGTCCCCGAAGCTGAACACCCGGTCGAAGCACACGCCCCCTGCCCCTTCCGCCGCCGCCTTCGCCACCGCAAACAGGACTGCTACCACCCCTAACACGAGCAGGCGTCCCCGCGCGAACGCCATGGGCAAGAGGAGAGGCCACGCCGATCCGGGAGAGCTGGGGGCGAGACCTAGACGAGCAGCTCGGCCGTTGACATGGTTGGGCTTGGGAATGGGAGCGGCGACGCGGGGGCTCGCGGTTTTAAAGGGAGTGGACAGATCCACACGCACACCCACCAGCTTTGCATTTTTTTTTTTTTTTGAATACCCAGCTTTGCAGTTTGCTCCTCCTATTTGGTCAAGAAAACATTTTCCCCGTTTCGTTCCTTTTCCTTTCAAAAATACACTCCCAGGGGGTGGATTTGGACTGTTTTGATTTTATTTGTTTACAAAGCGTTTTCTGTTTCCTGGGGGCGGGCCCACGCTGAAGTCGGCTTGTATGGCCGGCAGTGGTTCGGTGACTTGCGGGCCGCCGCTCCGCTTTCGACCACTCCGGCGCCAGCCTCGGCCGGCCGGCCTTCGGCGTGTACTGGTACTGCTCTCTGGTATCAAATGTTCGAGTAGTTGACTTTAACATAGCATCTTTACATATATGAAACTAGTGTGTGTAAAAGATATAAGAGTATAAATAAAATAAATTATACAACAAACTATTTCGTCGTGTTTATAAGTCATCTAGAGTCTAAGCACGTGAATTAAAAAAAGTAAAAATAGTGTAACGTAGAAAACGTGAAGAAGATAGATAAAGATATCATGTTATTAAAAAAAAAAGAAGTATGTGCTGAAAGTAAAAATGATTTATAATTTAACGAACTTAGAAAATTTGAAATAATTTATAATTTAGAATGGAGAGATAATAGATTTTTATTAAAATGGATTGTCAAACTAATTCTAAAAGTCAACTGCATCAAATATTTGAGCCGCTATGTTGTTGCGTTGATGTTGTACTAGAAACTGAAGGGGGGGTTACAAGTTGAACATCCTCTAAAAACTCATGGAGAACATCCATCCAACTACATACTTCGGCGCCGTTTGTTTCTACTCATGGTAGAAGCGTTTTCTTAAAAAAAATGATTATTTTCACAATAAAGATTTTATCGATTTTACATAGTACAAATATCGTTTTTAACAGAAATAAGCAAAGCGTTTGGGTGGAATTCTCACTATTTCGTCAGTGAGCTGATTACAAGAGGAAACAAATATGGCATGCATGTACTTTTCTTACTACTACCTCCGTTTCAAAATATAAACATTTTTTTTTCTTTAATCAAAATTAAATTCTTTTAACTTTTGCTAATAATATCTAGAAAATCACATAATTTCTAATATAAAAAATATTTTTTTATAAAAGTTTGTTTTATGACGAATCAAAAAATATAATTCTTATACGACAAAACATCATTAATTCTTCATTAGTGATGATTAAAGTGATAAAAATTTGACTTTGACTAATTCTAAAATGCTTATATTTTGAAACGGAAAGAGTAGCATTTTATGTACTTCTGAATTATGTGCCTGTTCAGATAAAATTGCTGGTATAGTTTATTTTTGCTGTAGCATAATTTGGCTGCAGCCTATAATTTGGTCTGCCCACATGTCGGGTACAACCATCGCAGCGACACCAGTGCACTGTATCAATTCAGCAAAAGAGTTTTTCTCATACCACCGGCAGCAAATCATGAAACAGTTTGTGAACCAAAAAGACACGTGAATCAGTGACTACTACTAGTCACCACCGACCGGGTTCCCCTCGCGTCCACGCGGAGTGTGGCGGTGTAGGTCAGGAGGTCACCGACCTGCCGGAAACTACCACGATTTCGACTCCTATTGCCATGGAACCCTACCTACCCGAGCCGGCGGATGCCAGGCCGTTGACTCTGGTACATGTGTTCGCCGTGGATTCCTGTCAGCCTCCCTCTCCATTCCATGTGCGGCAACCAGCGGCTCGACGAAGGCGCGCATCGTTTTTTTATTAATGTGTCGGTATAAAACTTCTTAAAATGAACTTAATTCAAGTCCCCGTGACTTCAAATATCAACAACTATTACGTCTTTATTAAAAAAATATTCAAATATATATAATATTAAGTTGTAATTCAAATAACTCTAATAATAAATCATATTATTACAAGATATTTAATATTTATCAAAAAAATTTAAATAAAATAAATAATCAAAATTAATATTAAAAATAAATATAAAAAGAGTATAAAATGTTTCTATCGATCCACGAGGACGAGGAGATACTATATAGGCTAGGTCAGTGGACGAGCCGGTGTGCCCATAGTCGTTGCGCTCCATCCACTGCATGCTCAGCTCATCCATGCAATTCCTACCCTACAGAAACAGAAACGGAGCCGAGACAATGTGAGATATGACAGGTCACGCATCGATTCGAGCGTGCTGTGGCTTTGCCACATTCAATTGACGCTGAAAGTTTAGCAAATTTTGGCATGAGAAATGAACTAGTAGAGTTCTAATGAACAATTGCAGCATGTCATAAATTTGACGATGAAATAAACCATTACCAAAGTTATTGTGCTGTCGCCCTCTCTGTTCAGTTCCAGTGACGAGGAACTGAGCTTGCCTCAGCTGGTTAGGGGGAGGCAATGGCGGAGGACGAAGAAAATTTAAGATGCGACGAGGTTAACACATCATATACAACAACTAAAAATGGTTATAAGAGCAGCTAAGCTAACTCCAACCACAGCAAACCTTACCTTCTTGGTGCTGTAGAATGTTGATCAGTTGAAAACATAGATATTTACTTGTTGATTTATGATGGGAAAGTGAAGGTAGATGACTTGGCCACCATGGTCCTCCGCCACCAGAGGGAGGAGGTTGTGGGCTGTCATCGATGCCTTTAATTTCCATTGACCAATGGAGTATACACAAACTCCCCGTCCGAAAACCAAACTATCTATCTAAGCAAAGTAAAACAGATATGTACACGAACCTCACTCTGATCCATTCTTTCCTCCACGGGCAACTAATGTTCCAGGGTCTTCAAGTCACAGGGTCCACAGGGGCAGGCAAGTAGACCATAAAGAAGAAAAGAGGAGCTTTCTGCAGCAACTGCTAACCACATCGCAAGCCTTTTGCTCCAGATAATATGCACGTATTTAAAAGGCATCATTTCTGGTTGCAGGGTTGAATACATGAAGAACAAGCACATGACGCTTCAGGAGCAGGAAGATGCAGAGCTGCGTACACTTGGTAGATGCCGCAGATAGTTCACTGACAAAACTTGTATGATCACATCCAATTGTCATGGCAGTTGCTTGCAAAATAAGACAAGTTGAAGCAATGTCATACAAAAGTATTGCAAGGAACAATTTGAGGAATATCTTTTGCTGTCACTGGTTCCGAAGTCAACAGCAAACCTGCCCTATGATATACTAACCTGTGACGCAACATCTGAAATTGTAGACTGAATAATGTAAGCATGAGCAGAATTGTACTGGAGTGTACAAGTACAACTGCATGCAGTAGCATACTTTAAGTAATTCAACAGTTGAACTATCAAAAAATGGTGAAACAAAACAACACAACTGATGAGAACGAGAACTTGCCTTTCTTTCGGAATGGAATACAAGGGAATGCAGCTGCACCATAGATCTGGAAAAGGAAAGACGACACAACAGGTCAAAAAATGCTTATATATACGAGACCAAAATACAAGAGCAGTAAACAGGCCATCTCAGAGCCAGTAAATTGCAGGATTTCGTAGATCAACCGGTGATTGTCTTTCCTGACCAGTAACCCCAAATTGCTGCCTCAATGAGACAGGCACCCTAGCAGCTATCCTTAAGGCCCATTTGAAGGTAACCTGTGGACATTGGACAAAATAATTGAGACCATTCTGACATAGTAAATGCTCCTATCACAATACTCCTACATTAGACCGCGTCTGGAAACAATTCATAAGGTAACCATCAGTATTAGTTGAACAGGCACCATCTTTCCTTGTCCTTCACCATGTCATCATGTTCATATCAGAAGCCTTAATAAAAAGGAACTTATATACAATACCTTGACGTCCTTAAAAATTCACACGTCAGACTCAGACTTAGTGTCCAAATCTCTCTCTGACAGACACATTCTGATTTTTTGAAGAAATATCCACAAAAATGATAGTTGATCAGACTTGCAGTAGTCTTCAGTTTTCATTCAAGCAAGTGTGTTTTGGGTCCAGAAGGTGCAATAATAACCTGTAGAACACTAGTTCATTGCATTTGAAAGCAAAGCTAAAGGATAGCATATGATAAACAGCTGTTCTTATCATCAGATCTACTGGTAGGCATGGAAGTCCTCATGACACACAGACATGAAGTTCATACAGAAAAGGGGCACATGAAAGTGAGCCACTTCTATTTCCACTGTTGTCTGTGATCAATTGTTTTGAGCTGGAGCAGACATCGTTTCCCATTTCATAAATCCCAACGAAAACCATTCAATTTAATCATCGACCAACTAATATCCAGCATTGAAAGGATCAGCTTTCAATGGGTTAACAGTAAGACTCAACGCTCCCTTCTAACAGCACACCCTTTATCACAAACAATGAAGACTAACCATTCAAATAATCCACTGACAAATACAAACCCGTTGCCTCGTCAAGCGTATCCTTTGCCCAGACAGTTCAAGCAGCGCTGCACCCTGGGTAAACGAAGCAAATCAGCAAAATCAAAGGAACCCAGCAGCCGTAATTGGGACAAGGAACAAGAACTTCTGCAGAAGATGGTCAACCTCGTGCCGTCACAGGTCGGGCAGAGGGACGGGTTGATGAACACCGGGTCGTACATCGGAGACCACTCGACCGTGGCGTTCCCCCTGCACAGCCTGCACGCGTAGCTTCCCTTCCCCGCGCAGGCGTCGCACGCCCTCGCGAACTTCCTCTGGCAAGAAAACGTGCATATCGACCGCGGAGCAGGACGGCAAAAAGGCTTTCTGAGGTTAAGTCAGGGAGGGGACAGTTTTGGTACCTGGTTAGCGTCGGAGAGGGCGCGGAGGGAGCGGATGGCTACGGAGGAGGCCGTTGATACAACGAGGAGGCCGCCGAAGAGCTTCGCCACCAGACGGCCCGCCGCCTGGAGCTGCCGCCGGGCGCGGTCGCCGGCGCCTCGCCCTCCGCCTCCAAACTCCATTCGCGGCGAGTCGAGTGGGGGTGGAGGATGATGAACCTCCCCTTTCCTTAGCCGCCCGTGGTTGGGCTCTGCGCATGGGTATGCCTGCGGAGGCCCGCTAGATTCGGCCCATAATCTGGTGGAATCCATGATGAGTTGTGTCACACGCAAAATTTGAGAGGAGCAATTGTGCCCAAAATGCACAATTGCGTGTTTGTCGATTGGGCCCATGGCTCTTCAATTATTTCTTCAACGCTAAAAGGTGGAGTGGTATATTACTCTCCAAAATAGTAACCCCATAAACTTGTCATTACAGTATGAAATTTGTCACTGAAAACGTTCCTAAATGTAAAGCGAGAACGTGACAATGTAAAGACGTGCTAAACGAGAAAAAAGCTACACGTAGAAGAACCCTTCTGCTGGCAGGTGCCATTCGGATTGTAATTAGAGAATGAAAGGTGAAAGGAACAAGTAGAAACATTACAATTTTTTTTTTAAAAAAAAAACATCGGTCCCTTTGATTGTACCGATAACTCAATTGGCTTTCCTTCATTTGCACTACATTACAGGGATTGCATTTGGATTATCTAGCATCCACTGAATGATGTTGTTGTAGGAATGGATCCGTGAATTAATTCCATCAATTCATAGGAGCTACAGTACCTTGAATCAAATTCATGGTATTGTTCATCTTCTTGTTGGTCACTCTAGCCAATGCTACATTCCTCTGAATTAAACGAGCCAACTCAGAGAACCCCGATATGTTGTTGTAACTTTTGGACTCTGTGTGGACACAAAAAGTCACCGAGCCAGGGGCGTACCCAGGCTGAAGTCGAAGACTCGGGTATGTAACGATGCAGGATCATTAAAATTTGCTTGTTCACATGAGCTAAAAACTTAAAGCCTACAGGAGTCAAATCTCGGGCAACGATCTGCGTTGCCTTCGCCACTGCACGGAGCACCACCACCTTTATGGGTGTAGATTGGCTGACTTCGTATGTATTGTGACCGCTGACATATAGACCCCCACATGTTAGCGAACACCCAATCCCACCTCAACGGTGAAAACAGCAAAAAATCTCCCACGGAACCCCATCACCCATGTTGTGTGGAAGATTTCTGCGGTAGTTGCCGAAGAACCTGGCAATGCAAAACCTGGCTCAGCCCAGGGGCACGAGGAAGAGGACGTAATCGAGTTCCAATTTCAATCCTTGGGCGCCCTCAAGTCTTCGCCGATGTTGTGCGGGACTGTCCTAGCGAGGCCGAGCCGTCGAAGGCGCAGAGAAGACTACTGTCCTTGCTGGAGAGTGTTGAGACAAGATCTGGCCACCCATCAAAAGTACTAGAGCATCCAGGTGGCCTAGGTTAACGATCAAACCAACAAAGTGACAAAAAAAACATGCTCTAATATGCTCCAGATCCAATCAATTCTAAGCTGCTCATCTTCGTACATGCTACAGTAGTATCACTGCAGAATGCGTATTTACAATTCTGGCACACTGAGGTTAGCTCTGAAGATATCCACAGCTCTACCAATAGGAGGCTGCACATTTCACCCTCATTCAAACTGGTACCCTTGCGATTTCTCCGTGGAGTTATAGGGCCATGCAGGTTACATGATCCAAACCGGTTAGGCCTGATCTAGCTCTTGTGGGCGAGGCGGTGTCCCCTGTTCCAGACATCTTAGGACGAACTAGCTCTTGCTGGTGAGGTGGTGTCCCCTGTTCCACAGACATCCTAGGACGAACATTACGCTCCTGCCAAAAGGAATTTGAAGAGATCAATGTACTGACACATTGAAAATGGTTTTGCAGATGCAAATAACATTCCGTACATGGGGCTAGGCGCTGGTCTCAGATCCAGCCAGTTTGAATCGATGGTTTTTACAGAAAACAGTAGTCCTAAGGCAGGCACCGGCAAATATAGTTTTTCAAGCGATCCAGACAACCACTCACAAATGTTAAAGACAAGGGCCGAGAAAAGCTTCATATATTGACGGGGATCCCAGAGAACCCACGAATATGCTTCAAAGTATATAGCATTGAAAGGTTTATTTATGCTCACTGATTTATAATAGTCTAAATATGCTTTTAGTGTTGTCCTTTTAAGCAAAAAAGGATTTATCTCATAACATTCATTTAGGTACACAGGGAATTCATTCTAGAATCAAAGGTACAGGCAATCATTTGAAATGTGGACCAATAAGTTAAGCACAACCTAAACTAGATGTGTTCATATAGTACGCACACATATAGCAAGTAAAATATGTGACGAGTCATAATTAACTTACTCCAATTTCAGTGACAAAGAGACAGGTGGAACATCTCACAGCAGGAGCCCCAAATGGATACATCAGCAATGTCTCACATTGTCCACAATACACCTTACCAACTTGATTCGCTGCAAAACAATAAAAATGATAAAGGAAACTAAAATTTTAACACACTAGGTGGAATAAGCAATATACAAACCAACATTCAAATAGGTAAGTTATAAAAGGTATGATGCATGGGAATAGTAAAAGACATCTATGTTTTGACTTTTGAAAAACAAAGTTAATATGAATTTGAGCAGATAACCATCCAGAGCAAAACTTGCAAAGCTGTTACAACAACAACAACAACAAAGCCTTTAGTCCCAAGCAAATTGAAGTAGGCTAGAGATGAAACCCCGAGAGACGACTAAAAAGGAGCAATAACCGACAATTAAGGTTCAGACACGTGAATTGCTAATCTCCACGAACTCCTATCTAAAGTTAACTCCTTGGCGATATCTCAATCCTTCAGATCTCTCTTCACAGACTCTTCCCAAGTTAAGTGGTCGACCTCTGCCTCTCTTCACACCGTTTAGCCGACTTACCATCCCGCTACGAACCAATGCCTCCTGTGACCTTCGTTGAATATATCCGAACCACCTCAAACAATGCTGCACAAGCTTCACCTCACCTGGTGCCACTCCTAATCACTTGTACGTCATCGTTCCGAACACGATCTCTCCTCGTGTGGCCACACATCCATCTCAACATACGCATTTCGTCTACGTGTAACTGTTGGACATATCGACTTTTTGTAGGACAACACTCTGAACCATATAGCATGGCAGGACGAATTGCAGTCCTATAAAATTTATCCTTGAGTTTTTTTTTGCACCCTATTATCACATAATACTCCAAAAACTTGACGTCACTTTAACCATCCGGCTTTAATTTTATAACTTACATCCTCATCAATATCCCTATCTTCTGCAACATTGAATCCAAATAACGGAAAATGTTCTTCTTGGTACCACTGGTCATCAAGTCTAATATCTCTCTTCTCGACTGCAGTAGCACTGAAATGACACCTCATATACTCTATTTTAGACCTACTAAATCTAAAACCCTTTGACTCCAAAGCATGTCTCCGTGATTCTAACTTCTGGTTTACCCCCATCCTGCTCTCATCCACTAGCACCACATCATCTGCAAAGAGCATACACCAAGTAATATCCCCATGTAAGTCTCGTGTGATCTCATCTATCACCAAAGTAAAAAGATAAAAGCTCAGAGCCGACCCCAGTCGATCTTTGGTGCAGTCCTATATTAATTCCAAACTCATCGGTGTCTCATCATATATTCGAACACTTGTCACCACATCCTTGTACATATCCTTAATAAGATTAATGTATTTTGTTGAGACTTTGTGCCTTTCCAATGCCCACCATATAATGTTCCTAGGCACTTTATCATAAGCCATCTCTAGGTTAATGAAGACCATATGCAGATCTTTCTTCTGTTGTCTGTATCTCTCCATTAGTTGTCTTACTAAGAATATTGCCTCTATAGTAATTCTCCTGGGCATGAAACCAAATTGTTTTTTGGGTGACTCTCGTTGATCCCCGCAGACGGTGCTCAATAATCCTCTCCCATAGCTTCATTGTATGACTCATTAACTTGGTCCCTCGATAGTACAACTTTGCACATCTCCTTTGTTCTTAAAGATCGGTACTAAAGGACTCCGCCTCCACTCGTCAGACATCTTGTTAGATCGAAAGATAAAATTGAACAATTTGATGAGCCAAACTATTGCTACATCCCCAAGACATCTTCACACTTCAATGGGACTCCCATCCGAACCCAACACCTTACCTCCTTTCATCCTTTTCAAAGTCTCCTTAAACTCGGATCCCTGAATCCTTCTCACAAAGAGCCTATTTAGGTTATCGAAAGAGATATCCAACTCAATAGATGAGCTCCCACTATCTTCGTTCAAGAGTTTAACGAAATACTCCCTCCATCTATCCTTGATCTCTTTATCATTTACTAACAGATGCTCTGCTTCATCTTTAATGCATTTAACTTCATCTTTAATGCATTTAACTTGGGTGAGGTCACTAGTTTTTCTCTCTCGGCTTTTGGCTATCTTATAGATGTTTTTTTTCCCTTCTTTCGTATCTATTCGATGGTACAAGGCATCAAACATCCAACCTCTTGCCTCACTCACCGCTCGCTTTGCGGTCTTTTTTGCTATTTTATATTGCTCTATGTTGACCGCGCTCCTATCAAGGTGTACCGCTTAAAGCACTCTTTTTTCTCTTTGATAGCCTTCTGGATATTCTCATTACACCACTATGTGTCTTTGGCTTCACGTCTGGCTCCTCTAGTCGCACCAAGCTCCTCTGAGACTACTTTTCTAATGCAAGCGGCCATCTTCAAGCACATAGTATTTGCGTCATCTTCTGCCTGCCAAGAGGCCTCCTTGATAATTCTTTCCTTGAAAGTTTGTGCTGCATCTTCCTTAAGCTTCCACCACTGTCCTTTTCACTTTGATTTACTTCCTCCGTAGAGCGTAACTGAAAGCGAAAGTCCGCTACCACAAGCCTATGCTGAGGTACCACACATTCTCCTGGTATCAACTCAACTTACAGTCTAAGCTTTACAAGAACCACCAAAAGGATTAGAACTCCAGTCAGGGGTGCCATGCTAATTAACAAAAAAAAAGAAGGCAGCCCAGTGCACGTAGCTTCCATTTGAGCAGGGTCCAGGTAAGGGTCATTAAACTAGTAGTGTAAAATTTAGGCATCAATACAGGAATGGAAGTTTTGAGAAAAGAACATTGAAACTATGAATTAAGAAACAAGATGGATGATACTGAAGAATTTTCAAAGTCAAGATTACAATTGCATGGTGAAGACAGAAACAAGATGTCAATAGAATAGGGAGAGGATGTTTATTTAGAAACCATACACACCTTCCACGACAAGGTTTATTGTCCAGCAACAAAAACACTGAACATGGATTTCACCTCTGGGATATGCAATAAGTTCACGACAGCCTCCACATACCATTTGACCCAGTTCTGTGCAAATCACCAATGAAATTAAAAACAAAACAATGAAACTTACAAGCCTCATATTGGGCAGTGTTTTATGTCGAAACATGAATCCTTATAAAAAGAAATCGAACATTTTTATAGCATCCTATTTTCTTCATTAGTACAAAAGGCAGTCTTTACATATGGATGTTCTAGTATACACTAATACCAAAGATGAGGTTCTGTACATTTGTGTAATGCTTAGCATAGTATCTGGTTATAAGTATAAAGATGAATGGCAGAAATAATGAGTAAACTCTAAAGGGCCTTGTACAGTACTAGCAATACAGATGTAGTCTTCTACTTGTTAAGGAAAAATATGGTATTACTGTAGTCACCAATTCACCATATTCAACGGAACAGCACAACTCAAAGAATTCCAACTTTCTAACAAAGGTAGGATCCATTGATATTCTAAGGATAAAATATCCTGAATCACATCAGAAGCCCCTTTCTTTTACATAGCATTGATTAATATTGATACAGTCCAAACTAGTCCGCATTTCTTCTTTGTATAAACTCAAACAAGATCAACTTCTAAAATCTCCTAGGGAGCTGTGCAGCAGCCAGGTCAAGCACCTTGAAGATGCCAGGGCTATCTGCCAGTTAGCATTTTACATACTCAAGAGAATTTCTCAGGGTCAATGTTAATATCCATCACAGGTTGATGATCACCTTACATTTAAGACAACCAAATTACATGGTAATGATACCCTCATGTGTGAAGCCTTTAAATTTAGGTCATAACCCTTGCCAGGCCATGAATTTGATATATGGCTAGAAAGATTATTAAATTAACACTAAAAATTAGAATTGTAATAAACAGACAAAAGGATGGAGAAATACTGACCAAAGTTTGGGCAAAGAGGTGGCAGTGGTGTTAGCTCTTCAGAGGAGTCAAAATTTTCATACCCTGGGGGTGCAATGTCTGGTGAACAAGGCACATACTTCCCAGAGGATAAAGAAGGCTGATGCTGTGGATGTGACAATGACTTTTCTTCGCTCTTTGATGGTGACTGCTGTACCGGTGCATTTTCCATGTCTGTATCTGTTGACTGCAACGGAGACTGCGGCTGAGCCATTTCATCAGACTTCACAATTACAGAATTTGTGACAGGTAGATGTGAAGGGGACTCTATTCTCTCAGCTAGACGAGAAGATGTCTGTTCAGAGGACTCCAAACTCTCAAAACCTGTACGTGTGATTGCTGGTGAACTAGGCACAGCCTGCACCACCGGAGAAGATGCTTTCGCATCTAGGCGTGGCAGTGGTCCATCGCAACCATTCTCCAGTGGCGGTGGCAGAATATGACCTTTGGCCCCCTCTATTGCTTCGGCTTCAGACAGGGGATCAACAACTGCCTCAGCTGTGACTGTTGTGATCGCTGCATTTGCCAAGGACTCCATCTTATCAGATCCTGAAGACACCATCGCTAATGAACAGGTTGTACCCTGCACCGTACAAGGAGGCATCCGTGACAGCTCCTGTTGCATTGATTCCTGTGCTCCACTCTCCAATGATGTTGGCAATGCAGGTGCAGCATCCATTTGCGCAGTCATTGCCTCCAATACTGGTGATGGTTGGGGAGCATCCTCTGATGTCAAACACACAGCCTTGGTAGCAACTGAATCTTGCAATTTATGTGAGGTCCAAGCAACAGGTGAAGAGAGCTGCAACTGTGGTAAGGTTGAACTCGCAAATTCTGGAGGCATTATATATGGTGAACAGGATGCAACTTGTATCTTGGGTGAAGGTGAACTTGGCTTTTGCCCTTGCAACAGGCCTCCTGCTTCACTCTGCAATGTTGGCAACAAGTTCCGGTCTATGCCTGTCTCAATATCTGTTGTATCCAGCGCCGGCACTGAACAAGCTTTTCTCACAAGCTCTTCATTGGTGGTAGCCACATCTGGCGAGTATGTGGTTTCAGATGAGGGAGGAACGCTGGGTTGCTGTAACCATGATTGCTTAAAATTCTCAAAGCCTGGAGGTGGCATATCTGGTGAACATGGTGCAGCTTCAATTATCAGAGATGATGCCGACTTTATAAATGGTCCATCTTCGGCATCCCTTGATGATGGCAGCTGGCCAGGTGGTATGCCCATCTTCACGTCAATAGTCTCTAATGCAGGCAGTGACCGAGCCGCTGCCTCTGGCATCACGCATGCAGTATCAGGTGCAGGCATTTCTACCGAATACTGTGTTGATTCAACCGGCAGAGTAGGAGCTGATGGTGGCAACCACTTTGACTTAAAATTCTCGAACCCTGGAGGTTCCATGTCCGGTGAACAAGGCTCAGCTCCCATCTTGGGAGATGGTGATGTATGCATTGGTTCTTGCAGGGAACCCTCTGACTGACTCTCTAATGCCACCTCCACACCCTTTGCATCCACCGTATGTGGTGACCCAGCAGCTTCTTCTGAAGCTACTGCTGCTACCTCATTCACAGCTGACTCTAGCGAGCAGTATTTGCTTGCAGCTGGAGGAGGTGGCAGCTGTGGTAACTCTGCAGGTTCTGAATTTTCAAATCGAGGAGGCACCGACTCTGAGCGAGGCGATCTCAGCTTTTGCTGTGACAACTCCCCTTCTAGCCCATGCTTGAAGGCCGATGGCACATTCCCGTCCATTCCCTCCAAGTCCAATGCAGGCGGTGATCCAGCAGCTTCTGTTGAGGCCACTTCTACCACCTCATCTGCTACTGCATCCAAAGACACGTATGTGCTTCCAGCCTGCGGCGGCAGTGACCCTGTGGCCTCTGAATTCTCACATACCTGAGGCGTCACGTCTTGAGCTTCTGGTCGCGGATGCTTCTGTAACGACAATCCTTCTGGTCCGCTCTCCAATGGCGGCGTCAGCGGCGCGAGCATGCTGTGTGAGGCCGGTTCGGACGCAGGGGGTGGCGAAGCAGCTTCCTGGGACGCCATTGCTCCCGCCTCGGTGGCGGACAAGTCCAGCGCGGCATGCGGCGAGATTGTAGTCGGAGGAGTAGAAGGGGGCGAGGGCGACACCGGCGGCGGAGCATCCAGCGGTTGGGCCTGAGCAATTTGGGGAGAGGGAGGAGGTGACGCGGCGGACACCACCACATCCGGGAGTAGCTCAACCGGCGCGTCCGGAGCACGCGAAGGAGGGGAAGTGGGCTTCTCCGGGGAGGATGCTTCAAGCGCGGGTGATGCGGCTGGCGCCACCTCGAGGGGAGGGAGCGAAGGAGCCTGGTTCCCGCCGTCTGTCGGTGGCAACGATTCGTCTAAGTCCGAGTAGCCGGCAGTATCTCGCTCTGGATGGGGCGGCGGGGCAGGGGTGGTGATCTCGATATGGACCGGCTCCGGCGGTTCGGCGGTTGTCAGTGGCGAGTTCTCTTGGCTGGGAGGAAGGACAGGAGAAGAAGGTGTGGATGGAGACGAGTACGTATCTCCGATCGAAAGAAGTGCATCCGTCTCCGGTGAAGCAGCCATCGGCGCCGGCGCTGGCGACGACGACCAGGGTAGGATGCCGGAGAGACTGCGGAACGGGTTCCCGAGGGAGAGGGGTGTTACTGTTTGATGGCCAATCTCGCTGGGGTTTAGCCCCGCTAATGGTTAAACCAGGCCCGTCCATTCGGCCCGTGGACATGGATTTCCGATGCGAATGATGCACACGAGGACCACAAACGATTTGCGTCGGCAATGCCTGGGCCAAATATCCATTCGGGCCATCCGGCTGTTGCTTTTCTTTTCTTTTCAGCCCTCTTGGTTCTATTTTGGTGTTAATATATCAGGAAATACACTGGCCCCCGTGACACTTTTGTTCATAAAAATCTTTCCTGTAGTTCATTGCTAGGTACTCCAAATCTTCTTTGTTATTTGACAATATTAAATTTTAATCCAATCGATGACCATCCATCTTGTTTAAGGCCTCTATGGAATGCAGTAATTTTACAGAAATTGAATTAGAATTTCACATGAGCCCATATAATTTCATAGAAAAGCATATGATTTTTCGGAAAAAACTGTGTTCCAAAGGAGGCATAACAGATTGGCCAAAACACATAAAATTTAAGTCATATTATACTATAAATATCCGTATTGATAAAATAAACACCAATATACCGTTGTCCTAGAGTAAGTATTGCCGGGATCGTATACCCTGATATTTACGGGTTTAGTCCAATCAAAAGGCCCGGCTATGAAAAACGGCTCATCATATTGCAGACTGCGGTATGACTCCACCAAGTCAAGGCACGTTTGACCCTCGGGTCAGGTACCGTTTTCGATGACCAACCTCCGACAAGCACTAAGATTCCTAACACTGTGCGACAGACGCTATTTGTCGGATGGTGGAATGAAAAGCTGACTTTATCCCACCCGCGTTGAACAAAGATCGAAGACAACGACGGCGACGCGATGATGTGACACTCAGAGTCTCTCAGGCGTAACAACTCCAAATGTTTGTGGCTCCGCCCGTCAGAGGCCATCTGGTTACTTGGGCACCAAACTATTGTAACCTCAATCTGACTCCTATATAAGGTCGCACCAGAGAATTAAATCAAGAGACCGAGTTCCATGACATGAGTGACAGATACCATCATTTAGTACCCTCGAAAGACCTAGAGTTTTTGCTTGAGCAAAAACCCTAGCACCATTGTAACCTCATTCAATCGAGTTCTACGATCAATACACACCTCGATTTTAAACGTAGGGTATTATGTCTCAGTGACGGTTAGAACCAGGCTAAATCTCTTGAGTCTCTTGTAGACAAGACCACATCAATAAGGAGTACGCATGAACCCCTCTCTGATACACAAATTCTATTGTGCCAGAGACACGAAACGCCACCAAATATATATTTGGGTTTAATCAAACATGTTTTTGACCAGTATTTTTATAAATATAAAATAGTTTTAATATCTATAAAATACATATTATAAAAATATTTCTTATGATGAATTTTAAAATATAAATACTAAGTTTTTAAAGTTAACCGTATCTATAAAAATCATTGGTTAAAGCTAAATGGTATGAAATCTAAATGCACACTTATTTTGGAACCGACGTAGTACAATAATTTTTAAAATCAGACACAGGGTCAAACATTACTCAAAAAGTCAATTGTGTCAAATAAAAAATATGAACGAAACTTTTTTTTTATTATCTATAATCTAAACATATATGTAAAGTTGAGATAAAAATGTCAATGCACATGCATGGACTCATCTTGCATCTTTGTTTTTTGGCTTGCACGGTACAATCCTTGGTCATGCGGTGCCACGACATTTTTACATGGTTAGCCAGTTCACTAAGATTAGTACTCCCTCCATTCTAAAACATTTTTTCAATATATTTAACATTTATGTTTGTCTATTCAAAAAATTTGTGAAAATGTTATTTATTTTATTGTTAAATGATTTATTACTTGAAATACTTTAAGCATGACTTGTTTGTTTTATATTTTCATAAACTTTTTTAATAAGACAAATGGTTAAACTTTGAAAATGTGCACAAAAACATCGCTTATTTTGTATGGAGGGAGTACCATTTTACCTAGAACTCGGCCATATTTGTTCCAGCTCATGGAGCCTTTGCTTCTGCAAAAAGGGGGAATCTAAAAATCAAAAGTTTGGTTCCAAATTAAAGAATTTGAAAGCTTAAAGCCATATGTATGGAGACTACAAAGGAGATCTAAATGGTATGTTGTTACCTTTTAATGGGACGCTATCGCTATTAAAGGTAGTATTGTATGTGTTCCATATTTCATCAATTTAAAAGCATTTCACCTACATGTTTTGTATTTACTTAAAGGGGCAATTGCATATTGCCCCTGTTTTGAAGCCCAATTCTGCGTTTGAACCATTTTTTAGATTTTGTAAGAATGAAACTGTTTTTATATATGAAGTAATCAGTTGCCCCTGTTCCGTTACGTGATCTAAACGGTGTTAAAATCTCATGTAAAAGGATATAAATACCCTTTTGCAAATCACCCTTGTTTTCCAAGTACTTGCACTATTTTGAC
>BCLH01002526.1:23921-43154 GCA_001602315.1 Zoysia pacifica
AAAAAAAAACATTTTGACTTGATGGTACGCTTTAAATAGAGATAATGTTTAGTACTTTTCTATTGGAATACCATTTTAACTTTTGTATGTGGAATACAAGAGTTAACTTTTATGTTCCGGTATATTTTGACTTTTTTTCCAGTTGCCCCTTTAAATACATTTCGCTTTTGTAAGTAAATACATTACGCTTTTTTGAGTAAATATATTACGCTTTTTTGAGTAAATACAAAACATGTATGCAGAGTATGCTTTAAGTTAACCATATTTTAACTTAATGGTGCGCTATATCGGAAAACAATAACCCAATAATAATTTTTTTTCTGATAGAAGTTAGTAGTAGATCACTCCTAAAGCCATTTTTTTAAATAAAAGGGTTATTGTCTATGTAATCCTGTTTTGAAGGCTAAAATAGCCAAATTTGACCTAGTATTTTTTTTTAACTTTGTTCATTTAACCTTGCTTTTGTACTTCAAATAGACAATTTGACCTCCATTTGTGAAAAAGGAGGACCAAATAAGACAAATTTATATCAAAATAATTGGCTTTTCAGAGTCCAAAATAATGTCAAATAAACAATGTTTACAAAATAGGTATAAATTGTTTATTGGCCTTTGACATGATCACACAAGCAATTGTCTTAAAATAAAAACTCAAACAAGCAAGGCTTTATTGTGCATGTTCAAACACAATTGTCCAAAAAAATAGGACAAACACAATGGCAGTTTTGGTACATATGCCATGACACCGGCTATTCATTGCTAATCTTTCCTCTTTAGCACCGCCTCCGTCGCAAAATAAATGTCTTTTTTTTTAACTTTTAGACATCATCTCTGACCACTTGCCTGATTAAAAAATTGATAAATTCTAAAAATAAGTAAGTCACAATTAAAGTATTTCTAATAACAAAATAATTTGAAATAAAATAAATAATATTTTTACAAATTTTTTAATAAAGTTAATGATCAAATGCGATTTAAGTCAAAGAACAACACTTATTTTGGAATGGAGAGATATAAGAAATAAATTCAGTCCATTTCTAAATTTATGTCAGCATTTATTTTTAACATCAAATTTGATTAATTATATTACTATTATAGTTAGTTGAAACACAACTTATAATTTTTTAAGTTTTAAATTAATTTTTTAAATAAAATAAATAATTCAAATTAATGTTAAAAATCACCGACGTAAATAATTTAAAAACGAAAAGAGTAAAACCGAAGTCATATGCAAATTTCGTTTCAAAAAGTTCAGGAAGGCAACAATGAATTCCTCCGTTGCCGGGTGTGACTTTCGCGGGGGGCGAAACTTCCGAATTTTGAAGTGCCAAAACAAAGGTTCCAGGCAAGTACTGCTGGGAGGACCCGCTGCGGCTGACAACCGGTGCGCCGAACGAGGCAGAAGGATTCAAACAAAAATAGCCCCACGCCACTGGACTACAATATTACTTACTAGTACGCCTCGAGCGCCCTCGAACGAACGTACGCGCCGCTGCTTTCCCACCCGGCCCCACAGGCATTATTCTCCGCCCACCGCCCGTACCCGACGCGCACCACCGCAGATCGAATCACCCACGCGTTCGCGTGCCGCTGGGCCCTCTACGCGACTCTGGTCCCACATGTCATTTACAGACCGAACAGTTAACGTCACTTCGTTTGGGACGCGAAGGCTCGCGCCGGCCGTGCAGCTTTTACCGTTCGCATCGCAGCAGCGCGGAGCAGAGCAGGCAGCTCGCACTCACACCCAGGCGCTGACGTGGCGCCCACCGTACCCGGCCCCGCCCCTACCCCGGCCGTCGGTCACCTCACTGACTCCCGCTCACATGCTCCCGGGCCCACTGGTCACCGCGCTGAGTTCGGCGCACGCGATGCGGGCAGCGGGCCCACGCCGACGAGCCTGGTGGGAACCGACAGGCGGGCTTGGGGAGCTGGCGCGCGGTGAGGTCGGTTCACGCGAGGCGGCGCCGTGGACTGCGGCGGGCGCGGGGAGATGGAAGGAAACCTGGCCCACCACGTCACACACGCCCATCTATAAATTGGGAGGGAGTCGGATTCCAGCCGTCCTGACGCTCCTCGCTTCCTCCTACCTCTATCTCACCCTTTCCCCTTCCCTTGGTGGGCGGGCCCGACCGAACCGAGACTCGGCTGAAACCACGGTAAACGACTTTCCATCTCATGCTCTCCCTGTCGCCGCCGCCGCGCGTCGCGGGCGGGGTCGATCTCGACGGCGGCGCCGGTGATTGGCCGGCGTTGAGTCGTTGACCCGCCCGGTTCCTCTCGGGGACTCGTTGGGCCGCGCGGTTTGCCCCGACCTGCGCTTCGATTTAGAAGTTTGACGGCGAGGTCGTCTTTCGGGCGAATCAGTTTGAGGATATGGTTGCTGCGCGTTGCTTTTTGTTTTCCCCTCTTTTGTAAGGATGAGCTCGTGAAGATGCTGTTGTTCGTGACCGTATCTCCTGAGAAGGGAAGCGGTAGAGCTAGTTCTTTGTTTCTTGTATCCAGATGTGGAGACTGGTCGGAGCCTGTGAGGGCTCTCCTAGTTCTGAAACTTGCGGGGATTTGAAATTGTAGCTGCTCTGCCCGGCTTTTATCCCCCCCCCCCCCCCCACCACCACCACCCCTGTTTTTAATTTTTGGTGATTAACTACGCTAGCCATCTGCAACGAGTTCATGTCTCGATCTTTGGGTTAGAATTTATTTACCGTGATGAATAAAGAGTGAATTCCCTACCTTTTTTATGCGAAGAAGATAAAGACTTGCTAAAACTCTGTTAAGCTCTTGTTCGTTCATACATGCATGTAATTAGTGAAACCTGAAGTATTTTCCTTCTTGTTGTGACTTCAATTTTCAGAGTGTGGCGTTCGGATTAAAGAATCAATCTTGTATCTGTGTTCTCTCTGCCCGCTTTGCTTTGGATTGCAGAACAAGAAAAAAGTTCAGTTAAGTCATTCCATCTCACTGACTTAAGGTAACTATGCCAAAGGACAGGAGCTCCCGCGTCGCCTCTTCCGAGAGCCGCCGGTCTCGTGGTTCTCCGTACTTCTTGTCACATGGAGGCAGCAGGAGCGCTTCTCGCCGGTCCGAGGAGTCTTCTCCAGCCGCAGTTACTGAGAACTTATCACCTCATGGACGCAGCAGGGGTTCTCGCCAGTCAGAGGAGTCTTCTGCAGCCGCAGCTGCGGCCGCGGCAAAGGAGGCCGCTGAATGGGAGGAGGTTCGCTGCCCCGTGTGCATGGATCACCCGCACAACGCAGTCCTGCTGATCTGCGCGTCGCACGGGATGGGATGCCGCCCATTCATCTGTGATACGAGTACCAGGCTCTCTAACTGCCTCGATCAGTACTGCAAGGTTTCCCAGGAATCCACCAAAGAATCAGAGGCGGCGGCGGCAGCAGCAGCAGAGTGCAGCGAGTGCCAGCAGAAGGTAAATCTTTCATGTCCTCTGTGCCGCGGGCCTGTCAGCCATTGGATCAAGGACTACGACGCGAGGAGGCACATGGACTGCAAGGTTCGGCCGTGCACCATGGAGTCATGTGAGTTCTGGGGCGTGTACAGCGAGCTGAGGAAGCATGCCAGGACGCAGCATCCTTCGGTGAAGCCGATGGAGGTGGACCCAGTGCGGCAGCGTGAATGGCGAAGGATGGAGCAGCAGCGTGACATTGGGGACTTGCTGAGCATGCTGCGTTCCGGTTTCAGCAGCAGCCTTGACGACGCCGGGCTTGAGGCCAGCGAAGAAGGGGAACAGGAGATGACAGAGAGGTCTCTGTACAGCCGCGGCCTGGGGCACTCCATAACAATGATCGTCATTATGCGATCAACCAGCTCGATCCAGCGATACCTATCTCGCCGCAGTAGGCTCGTTTTGGTCAGTCGGTCTGCCGACGGGTCTTTCCAAGCTGGAGCAAGCAGCGGTGGCGATGCTGAGGCCAATGGTCTTGACGGTGAAGAAGGCAATGAACCTGCACCATCAACAGAGGCATCACAGCATGACACTGGAGAAGGGGACGACCCTGCACAGTGATGGACGGTGGCAGCTTGTAGATGGTGCCATTGGAGCCCCGCTGGCTGGCTTCAGGATCCTGACCAGCATGGGTTGTGTGCCGGGTTGAAGAAATAGCAACGCAGGGAACAGGTTCAAACTGTAATGTATTTGCTGGTACCTGTAGCAAACATGACAAAAACAATTGGTTGGTTTTATTGTATTTACCTTGTCTGGGTGGGTTCGATTCCTTTGCGCTGTAAACTTCCTCGTATATGAATAGATTCGTTCTGCATCGAGGAATTTGAAGGTGTCAGCTGTGGCGTTGTTGGCTGCTTCCCTGCATCGAAAATTTTGGGCCTCTGCTTGCTATTTTGCCATTGCTACTCGAAAAATTGTTTGGAGTTTTTGCTGGTGCACCTAGCCGTGAAGTTCTCTGAAGTCTTAAGCACATGGATTTACTCCCCCAAACAATTCACTTTGTTTGTTTGACCACCTGATTAGACTCCCGAACAATTTAAAATTTTGACTGTTTTCCTTCAACATAGAATTGTATTTGAATTCCAAATTTTACATGATAATATTTGGCACAACAACCTTAATAATTATAGCATACTCTTCGTAACATCTTCATATTTTTATAGTAGTAGTAGTTCCTAAATATCTTGATGTTGGTTTATTCCTTGGTCAGATTAGAGCAACCTCCTCCGTCCAAGTTTCACCATCCATGGGTGAACTCATGATCTCATTCACTAAATCACGATGAAGGTAAGGGTTGTTTGGTCAAGAAAGAGGGGGAAAGAAAGAAAAAAGAAAAGTAAAAAAATGCAAGAGTCCCCTATTACTTTTAAAAGGCACGTGGATTTAGTGCCAACTTAAAAAAGGCACGCAAAATGGGTTTCCTATTTCAAAAAAGTCTCCAATAAAAGATATATTCTTTCAAATAATATTTAAAAATATGTTATGATTATTTTTTAACATACGGTTTTATGTGAGCTACATCACTATGCAAAAAGTAAGCTTCAAACTCAACAAAGTCGAGAAGCAGAAAAGAACTTAATTTGATGTATATTGTATTAATTTAATTGTTTTGAGAAGTAAATAGAGCCAAAATTTTATTCAGAAGGTCAAACAGACAAGGTGAATCGCTCAAAGGGAATACGATAGACCTTTTTCATTTATTTTATGGGCAGACACATAAAACCTGAAACAATTTCTTCTAGTCGGTGACAAAACTCATATACTCCCGCAGTTACAAAATTATTGTCGTTGTTTAGTTTAAATTTGAATTAACTGGCAACAATAATTTTAAAAGCAAAGGACTACTATATCAGTACCGCCAATCTGGATGCAGTTCGTCCCATCTTGCGCAGGAGAATGGCCTTCCTCGAGCAATCGCCATGAGAGCCCACGGTCGAAGACCAATTGGCCCGTGGCGTTATAGAAAGAATAGTTGAGTTGCAGAACCTTATCTAATTCTAATCAGAGTTGTAGTACCAAAGTTTCATATTTCAGTTCTTAGGACGGACAGCTACTCCTAAGTTCGTTGTAAAGGCTGAAGGAAGTATTTGAAAATAGTAATCAAGATTTTTCTTGGGTAGAGCAGACTTCCCGATTTTAAAAACATGAGGAACGAGAAGTAGACCCTTTCTAAACACAGTGGCGTATGCGCACCAGTAATGCCCTAATTAACACCGTTAGTTGAATTTTACACTCTAATAAAGTCTAAAAACGCCTAATTTTCTTTGGACAGCCCTTTACTCATATCCTGCTAGCTGGTACTCCTGTGTTCTTTGTTTTTTTTGTTAATGTCTGTTAGCTCAAAATTTAGGTAACCATCGTGAACAAACCCAGAATGGATCAATGTAGAGGTTTACTGTGGTTAAAGAGTAATACACCTTGTTAGCTCATGATCTTTGTGGCCAGTGTTGAACATTAAGCTGGGTATGTTACGTTTGAACCTCTGGAGTTTGTAATTTTTTATGCTTATGAAGCTTTGATTATGCGACAAACCGGCATCTCATGGATGAAATACTGCAACCTGACCTGGATCACATATAGTACATTACAACTAAAAGATTAATGGGGCTCAACATCATTATTACTACTAAAATCAAACAAGCAATACAGTACTACATTACAAGCATCCTCTTTATATTAGTGGTAACAAGGTACATAACCAGTAAACTAACATGATAGTATGTACTACTCCTGCGAGGAAAGCTTGGTGTTACAAGCTATCAAGCCATGACAGTCACAATACACAGCCTATATATGCACCTTCTCCTCCATACTGTCAATACCTCTTCTTAGATTTCACTGCAGCATACGCTGCACATGTCCAAATCAGGCGCGAGATCTGTCTAGCCCCAGCCTCGAGCTGAGCCACTTGCATACGTCGTCCATTTCTTCAGGGATGGTATAGTGACCCAGTCTGCCTCAGTGATAAAATTTAAGATTAATAAATGAATGAAACATTATTTAGTGAGGAATTTGTGGAATACTATTCATCTGTACCCATTGTAGGCTTTGAAATTCAGATATTGGAATCCCGACGATCGTAGATACTCAAATGATCTCTCGCCATTTCTGTAGGTGACAACCTCATCAGCTGCAGAAACACAAATAAACACGACACAATCAGCATTTTACGGTAGATCAATACACCAAAACACATTGAAGCTAAATGTTAACCTCTTCCATGGCTGAGAAGGATTGGCAAGGCAGCAGCTTTTCTCAGGGCCATCGGTGAGCTCTCAATCTTGCTCCTCAGGGTCCTATACAAGCAGACATATATGAGAGAAACGATATAAATTCAGGACATCAAGAAAAACTATCCACATCTAAAAAAAATACTAGAAGATCATGGCCATACCTTGAGCAAGGAAGCCAGCCGCTCAACCCGATGACGGCGCTAAGCGCGATCGGATAAACGATGCCATTTGTGAACCTCCCATGAGCGTAGCATGCGGCAGAGTGGAGGGCGGTGGCAGCTCCCATGCTGAAACCTCCGATCCCAAGCCTCACTGCCATCCAAATTTTATCAACATATTAGATAGATGATAAGCTATTAGCGTTGCTTTAGAACTATTCAGATAATTTCCGTTGGTGTTGCTGTTATAGTCTAATTTTGAAGTAAGTACCGTCAGATGGTTCAGAAGACAGTAGGTTGGCGACATGTGCAGCTGATGCGTCGAGACCCTCAATATCATCACGGCCATCCAATGAAGTTTCCTCCACGTCAAACCCTGTTTTGGTTTCCGAAAAATAGGAATTAGTCAGTTCTTGTTCAAATGAAAAAGAAACATATTTTTTGGGTTTTTTTTTTTTTGTCTCGGAATCTGTAAGTTGCCAAGTTGCAGCATGGAGACAGCCTAGAAGAATAGGAAAGCAATATTGCAATCTTTGCAACCAAGTCATATACATAGCTCAAAAACTCACATGCAGTGCAGGGGAATCCACCGAAAGCTGCAACATGTCGTGTTGGTGCAGTAGGGCAAATCCATTTGATCTGAACATAATGAATTTCAGAGTCAGTGCTAATAAAATGCAGGGATAATATAATTGAGCCTAGAAGTATGCCTGTACGAAACGATGAATAATTTAACTGCAAAGGTGAAAGCGTATCATAGTTTCTTACATTGGGCAGTGGAAGATTATCCAGGAGCTGGGACCAGCTGCAGAAGAAATACAAAAAGGAAAAGGAGGACAAAAATAATCAATCAGTGCTTCTAGTATTGCTGCGAGTAACTGGTGTAGAATTTCAGCTCAAACTTATCCGAAATGACAGCTTATAATATTACACGTTTAGGGGATTATTTGTAATGAAACGTGGGCTCCAAAAGCACACACACAATCATAAAACATCCATTTTTAACTATTATATTTATGTTGAAACTACATCAGGTAATTAATTAAACAGCTGGCTTTGTCGTGAAACACGCCGTTTAGTCGGTAAGAAAAGCTGAAGACAAGTGGAGAAAGAACATTTGAAGCTGACACTTGACGGCAGTTTGCACATGTATATTGAAGGAAATAAAGCAATTTCATGACCGAGCATATTCTTTGCTTTGCTCTCAATATTCAGAGAGCAGGACAACACCCGGAATTTTTCAGTAATCTATTGCCCTATCACAGAAGCAAGGTGCTCCGTGCATTCTTGTTGGCAGACAGAACCTTGCGTGAGCTCAGCTCCAGTTCTTTAATACTTATTAATCCGTACTATTTGGCCCATAAAAAAGCTTCAATTTGAAGATAGAACATAGAATTTATGGTCTCATCCAGTAAAAACTATATAGACATTTTAACCCAATTGCGACATTAAGTGCAAAAGGAAAAACAAAATTTGATTATGTGTTTTAGGAGATGTTCAGTGTTCTTTTTTTTTTGATAAAAAGAGTGGCACACTATATACCTCGATCACGCGCCTTCTCTCGCATATGAAAGTGAAATGGCATCGGCTACTAGCTAGATCGTCGACCGTTGTTTGTTTGCGAGTAGCGAGCAAGGGTCAGGACAAGGATATCACCATCTTCGGAGAGAAGCAAAGCAAAACCTAGGAATATATGCACGCATGGACATAAATGGTGAGGCCCTATTATCCATTTCTAGAAGCAGGGAGAATAAAGCGGCAACCCAACCTTCCCCTAGCAGGTTGCATTCAGACAGTAGCTTCTTATATATCATATCTAGAAGTAACCTCATTATTTAGGTTACATGTAGGAGTGAAATTAAGAAGAAAGGGCAATGAGTGCGTGGTCACCTTGCACCATTGTCGCCGAGGCCATGGAGCCACACAATGGTGGCCAGGTGCCTCCCCTTGGGCCTCACCACGTAGGTCCTGCCGTACTCCACTCGGCGCCCGCCGCGAACGCCTGCATTCGCTCACGGACTCTCCATCATCAGCACATACCCTTGCAGACAGCCACCTACCATGTCTCTCACCATGGTTGCATGGCTACCATGCATGGAGCTCGATCGCTCTAGGCGGCAAAAGGAAAGAGGAAGGAATGAGCTTGCTCGCTACTGACCAGAGGAGCCGCTGCCGCCATAGCTCATGGTTGCTGCTTCTGCCTCAGCTTTCTCAAGAAAGAACCGTGGAAAGATCTCGACGGATGGATGGCCAGGAAAAAGCTACAGCTTCGTTGAGTGCTTGGTGCTTGTGTCGCTGCTGTTGCAAGTACGAAGGTGCACAGGCCCAATTGACCTCTATTTATAGGGGGTGAGCAGCTCGATCGGCCGATCGAGAGGGCAAGTTAGGGAATCGTATGAAGTCGACCCAGCACACGGTAACAGCTGGCCGCCATGCGTCGCAGCAGGCCGCCGTGAGAAGCGAATCCGGGAGCAGCGTGGAAAGAGACGGCTTCCGGCTACGCGGTAACCTAACGCACTTGGGCGAGGCGGAGGAGGAGACCAGGATAAAAAGATTGGCCGCTTTAATTTGCTCAAAAGGGGAAGGAGAGATGAGAGAAGAATCTCATTCACCGCGCAGATCGAGCCGCCATCGCTTGCATGTGTCATGGTGTGTGTACGAGTGATGAGAGTGTGATAGATAGACAATGATATATTTTCTCTGTCTCAAATTATAAGCAACTTTTTTCAAATTATAAGTCATTCTCACTTTTTAATAATTTTTTTTCAATATTTTTTTATCTCTATTTTTTTTGTTGTTTTCAATACATCCTACTTTTTTTAAACTTTTTAATTCTCGTGCCCAGCTAAAAAACGACATATAAATCGGAACGAAAGGAGTATATATTTTGCATGTATATTATTGCAGAAGTAGAGATTATCTTTCCATTATATTTATCTCGAAAGAAAATGTGAGGTTTATCGTGAGCGGGGTTTTAGAAACCGATGAAAACCAATCGATTTTCGTGGTTTTCGATCAAACCAGTCCGCTCTGCTATAGAGTTGAGTCTGATTTTCGATCAAAACTGTAGCAAACTAAGCTAACCGATCGGTTTTTTAGCACACTAGAAACCGGTCCAAACCCGGTTTCTAAAGATCGCGAGCTACTAGGGTGCAGGGTGGGCGCGGCATGAACAGCATCATTCACTGGTCACAGTGCCTGCCTAGCTATCCCATATTCCTAGCTAAGCTAGTACAAGCCAAGCCCATTGACATGCAGAACCGATGGAAGAAGAGGGGAGGCATTGCCAAGGCGTGCATGCATTTGGGCAGAATGGCGCACAGGACAATCGGAATAGATGCACCAGCCGGAGTGGGAACCGAACCAGAGATAGAGAAATATTACTTTTTCTTTTCAAAGAAAGCATATTAAATATCACTTAGAACCCCCCTTTCAGCCGCTCCTACTACCCACCCAATTCGATCCAACCTGCTTCTCTTTGATCTTGATGAGGAACGAATGCCCCCTAGTAGCTAATACGGCGCAATTCCTAAATTATGCATAATTAACCTTAACCGAAATGACGCGGAATAAGCATAAGTTTTCTTTTTCCTATTCCCTGTGAAAACCACAAAATGTGATATGTACTAAATAAAATAAAGTTGGTGAGTGTCTCAGTACCGCCTCAGTGCTGAGGGAAGGTTCTTCTGGACAGAGCAACACCCATATTTAGCAGGGAAAAGGCAGAATATTTTGCGCCTTTTTCTCCCTGCAGGAGGCTTGTCTTTCACCCTAGCTCGATCCCAGCCTGCCGTGATCCAACGCTCCACGGATGCAAATGGACACCAGCTAGAGGTAATTCCTACCAACTCTTGTTGCAGGTAACACCAGTGTTTTCAGTCCAAAATCTCAGCCGCGCTTATGTGCTGAACTGATGAGATTTTTGATAATATTTCTGCGTGAGAGTTTTGTTCCTTGCAATAAGAGAATAGAGTTAGCAATTCTTCGGCCAGAAGATTCCAGAAATATCTTGAAGAGTACCATCTTTCCAGTGACTAAAAAAACATCTTTTCTTTTTAGATAATGATGATCTAACAGGATATCTAGGCCAAAACTAGGTACACTTGCAGCAACAGTGAAACTGCAAAGAGCTAAAGTTATAGCTGTATTCAGTAAAATTGGTCTGTATTTCCAAACATTATACTTTAAGAATATAGCAGCGTCTATCAAATATATCATGTGTAGGAGAATAGAATTGGCGGGATGTTTGATTGATTTATTGTATTGCTGGGCCTCACGGGCGGATTATATAGGAGTATATTTCTTATGGGGTAGGAAGCATCCCTTAAAGATAAGGCAAGTCGGGATTACAAGATCCTAATCTATCATATCTAGAGATATACAAATGTACTCCCTACTCCCCCAAAAGAATGTCGTTTTATGAGTTTAGCATGAGAATTAAGGAGAGAGAAAAAATTAGAGAGCATACGAGGATATTACAGAGGAGAGAGATGGAGAGATTTGTACTAGAAAGTGAGAATGACATGCTTTATGAGGCAATGTTTGAATCCTAAAGTGACACTTGTAATGACATTCAACAGATGAACTGACAATAACACTTAACAATAGAGAGACAGACCTGTCAAGAATTATCGCGTACCTTCCCCCTCATCTTTCATAGCCCTTACATCTCCATTACAAATCCTGTCCTGTTAACATCGGCTAAAATATTCCCGATCAGCGACATGCGTAACAAACTGCTGCTATTCTCAGGTTCTTGCCTCGAAGGAAAGTGATGTGCCTTTCGCAAATGCTGCAGAACAAAGGTAGGCTCTGATTGATCCTTTCTCGACGATGGAAATTTAAAACGGATTATAAAATGCCTAAGTCAAATCTAAACTACTAGTGACCCCCCCCCCCCCCCCTAATTGTCTGCCATAACGGAATAATGAAAAGGAATTGCAAATGCTTTTTTTCATCTCAAAGTATGGCAGGTCCAGCAGGAAGAATCATATGCACTACACCTCTTCAATTTTCAATTCACCGAGATTACAGTGTGGGGGGCAATTTAGGCTAGAAATGTGAGCTATGCTTGGTTTTTTGTCCCTATATGTTGCTTGAGAGAACAAAGACTGCAGAGGCAGAGAGTACTAGGAGAAGTTTCCATGGAGACAAGGATATTAACTACCTAATCTTTGCTTCTTGCTAGAGGTTATAGGCCATGATTGTGTTTCCATAGGGTTTGGAAGCTGCATATTCATACCCTTTTCTTACGTAGCATAGGTTTTTTCAAAGTGCAGATGCTCCTATGAAATATAAAGCATCAAAAAGGTTACAATATGTGTTCCGAAATGGCTGCACGAATGAAATTTGAACAATTGTCGGTACTGGAAGCTTACAGTTTGTCGGATACCTTCGTGATTTCTTCATGCGAACACAAGTTAATTTAGTAGATAGAACACCAACTTCTATCTTTTTTTTCTTTAGAAAAGAAGGACATTAATAAGCTCAATCTCCCTGCAAGGTAATTTCCTTTTACTGAAATGCTGTCGATCCGGTATTCTTGTGATATGAGTAAATGAGAATTTGAAAGTTTTGATAGAATAGAGGTATAGATCCGGACACTATAAGAATAATCACTCATAACTTTCTGAACACTTCAGACAGTTTCGTATACAAGTTTATCACATAGGTCATAGAGCGCTACTGATTGTAGTATGTTCAAAGAATGCTTCTCATCTCGCATGTCGTTTATTATGTTACCATTCATCACCTCCCACTGAACAAAACAACAGTAAGATGAGTGTCTGCATGAATTTCGTCCACATCAAGGCCTAATGTCAACGACCAAATTGCAACAAGGAATGATGCAGAAATAAAGAGAGGTGTTTGAGGCCACCACTATCTCAAAGAAGGAATAATGCCATCCAAAAAGTCTCCAGATTATTCTCCCGGTTATAATTGCAAGATCTCACCTGAAAATTCTGAGGGAAAAAAAATGCCTCCGTATTTTCGTTGTCTTAATTCTGTCGTTGCGTATTTGATTTTGTTCTTTCTATTCAGTATGTTGAGAGATTTGAAAACGTTTTGGTTAGAGAAAAGGACATTAAAGTGGATTCAGTGCTGAACATATACTCCGATGATCAACCTTGAATAAAACAGACCGAAAGTTATTCAGTTTACCTGCCTTCCTCTTAGCTGTCTGATAAATGTTCTTTCATGTTTAAGGAAAAAAGAACACGCTATCAGAAAGCTAAAATTATAATACTTAGTAGCTTCAAATCTAGCTTTACACGAGCACAACCATATTACAAAGTTTCATGTATCAGATTTTGTCATTTTGTCAGCACCCTGAAAGTATTTTTTTACCTCCCCAGCATCCCCAAGAGTTTTAAATTTAAATTTTATGCCGCAGATACTTGCGGCAACATGTGCAGTGGATGCAATTGATTAGTAAACGAAAATTCCAACAGAATATGATGATGTGTATAAATCTTTTTTTAAATATATTCCTTCATATGAAAGGAACTGGGCTTGGTGCACATTTCCATTAACAACTATACCGTCTAGATCAAGTAGAAAGGAATTTTGTCTCATTTATTTACCACTTAAGTCTCTGAAGGTCTGGCTTGCGTCCCAAAGGAGGAGTCACTGAAGTAACAACCATGGACTTCATGGCTCCTTGCAAACTAGCTCGATCGAATGCGCCAGTGATAAATGTTCAGGCTTCTTCTTAGCTGTCTGATAAATGTTCAGGAAAAAAGAACACGATATTAGAAAGCTAAAATTATAATACTTAGCTTCAAATCTAGCTGTTCACATGAGTGCACACATATCATAGAGTTTCATGTATCAGATTTTGTCATTTTGTCAGCGTCCTACAAGTTTTCCCCCCTTCTTAGCGTCCCCATGAGTTTTAAATTTTAATTTTATGCTGCAGAACTCGCGGCAACAAGTTCCTTTCTGCTAGCAATATAACTCCATGTGCGGTGGACGCAATTGATTAGTAAACGAGAATTCCAACAGAATATGATGATGTGTATAAAGCTATTTTTTTAAAAATACATTCCTTCATATGAAATGAACTGGGCATTGTGCACATTTCCATTAACAACTATACCGTCCAGATCAAGTAGAAAGGAATTTTATCTCATTTATTTACCACTTAAGGTTCCGTTTGGTATAGATTCTTATAAAACAACTTCTTTAAAAAAAAAAGCTTCTAAAAAAATAGATTCTCTGCAACAAGCACTTTTCAAATCGTTTGACAAAATAGCTTTTATTACGGTCTGTAAAAATGTGTGAAGAAGTCATAAGAAGCTACATTTTTAGTACTTTTAGCTCTTAATACAAATTAGAGAAGTGCTTTTTGAGAAGTGAGATAGAAGCGCTTCTTTTAAAACCTTTTAGTAAGCTTTTTTGGAATCCAGAGAAGAAGCACTTTGAAAATTCATACCAAACAAGCCCTAAGCCCTAAGGGAGCTCAACCAAAGGGATGAGCTGTGAGAAAAGTTCTTTCGAGAAATCAGTTTTTTTCTAGTACAAAAGTAAGAGCTCTTTTAATAGAGCTCCTAGCTTTTGATTCTTCAGATTCACCTCTAATTCTCTTGTGAAGTGATTCTATGACTAAAAATGATTCATTTTGATTCTCTATAATAAACTCTTAGAATCAGAACAGAGAATTACTTCACAGAATCATCGTAAAATCAGGAAAAGCTATTTTTTTCAGCTCTCAGCCCCTTAGTTCATTGCAGAAAATTACTTCACAGAATTAGACAAAAATCATTTCTTCTGAAAAACAGCATTTGGCAGAACTCTCCTAATTCTGTCTGAGAATCAGGAGTTGGAAGCTCTGCCAAAGAAGCCCTAAAAGCAGGTCTGGAATTGGTTTTGTTGGCTGTGGGCGCCAGTTTATATATATTATAATTATAATTATATAATTATAAATATAATTATGATTATATATAATTATATATTATATAATATACTATATATTTATATTATAACTATATATTTATATTATATATAATTATATAACTATAGTTATATAGTAAATAATTATAATTATATATAATTATTGTTACATAAATACATATAATTATATTTTTATTATAGTTATATATATTACATATTTATAAATATGTATAATTATATTACATAATTGTAATTGTAGTAATAAATAATTATATATAATTATAATTTTGTAATATATATAATTATAATAAAAGTATAATTATACATAATTATGATTATATTATATATAATTATAGTTATGTATAATTATAATTATATTGTACTTTTATTATAGTTATATATTATATAATTGTAATTATATATGACTATAGTTACAATTATATAATATATAATTATAATTATGTAATATAACTATAATATTATAATTATAATTATAACTATACGATCAATTTACATATAAATTATCTTGCAGTTTCACAACCTCACAGCTGTTTTAAGCCAAACGACTTTTAGCTTTCTCACAGCTTATATTCTACCTGCTTTTCTATAACTCACCTCAAGCAAACACACCATAAATCTCTCTGAAGCTCTGCCTTGCGTCCCAAAGGAGTTATTATTGAACTAACAACGATGAACTTCGTGGCACCTCGCAAGCTAGCTCGAATGCGCCAATGAAATCCTCCTCGGCACGAACCGGAACTGATACCTGAAAACAACATGACACGAAATTAACGGGAGAACGATCGATCGAGCTTGTCGGCATCATCCGATTCAGCAGCGCCGCGGGCATTTGTCTCGTGTTCCCGGCGGCCGGCGCCCTTCTTTCCGCGTCTATTTGTCACTATTCTGAGCGATCACTAGCTACGTACTAGAACACTAGCTGGAGGCTTATCGAATATGGGGGGATCAAATTCGACCGAGCAGATCCTTTTTGGCATAATCGCCTTTTCTATGATTCTCTTCGCGAACTTAGATCGAGGAACGTCAGTTCGTCGGCACATCATACTCTATGTAGGAAAGCAAGTTCAGTACGTACAGGTACTACAGTCCATGCAGCAGCTGAAAAAGGAAGGGGTAGCATTAGCAAGAACATCAAACAGCTAGAAGGCAGGAACTTGAGACGTCGGAAGTCGCCTACGTACCTAGCTAGTCGAGAATCTGATCTGCTTCGTCGCCGGTGATCTGCCACCAGCGGCGGAGCTTACAGATCGTTTCATCACGGTCATTTCAGATGATGATCCACCGCCCTTGTCACGCTCGACACTGTCCAAGAACATCACGATCGTTTCATCACGGTAATAAGCTTCGATGGAAGAATTAGATGTGCGGAGCAGTGTAGGTAGCTTATGTGTGGGCAATGGAATGTAGCCCACTGCTGACAAGTAGTGCGTGAGCTGATGTTTGTGCTGTTAAACAAAGCTGGCCGAAATCTCAGATTTCCAGAAGCATGAAAGCAGGGAACTGGTGCTTTTTTTTTTTTTTTTTTTTTTTTTTGCCCTTTTGGAAGGAAAGGGCAGAGGAGCGAGCTGTATCCGACTCAGCGGACAGACCAATTAGCAACTCCAAAAAGGATTTCTGTTGTGGTTCACATTGGACAAAGATGAAAAAGAGGGATATCTCTCTTGCCAGAATTGGGAAAAGGGCATGAAAAGAACGGAACAGATATGAGCAGATTGGCATCGGCCCCTCTTTTTCGCAAGCATTCTCATTCGTCGAAAACCCGGTTTGTTATGCTGTTCATCCCGGCACGACAGGTAAGGATGAGGAACAAATAGTGCTTAACTTTTTGCCCTTTTTTCTTTTATAAGTGTTACACAGTTTTTCCTGTGCTCAGTAGTCGATATCGCAAGTTGCAGGTGTGCCAGCATCTTATTCCTTTCCAATTCTAGGCCTATGTGCTGTCTCCTGGCAATTATAGGCAAAGATTTACAACGATTCTTGTTACACTGGCTCATTATTGAAAAAAAAAAACTCATTCTGTGGTTGAAAAGGATGTACTACTCCCTGTTCACTTTTAATTGCGATTTTACCATTGGACGCGGAAATTAAGAAAAAAATTGAAAAGAGAAGTGTATTGAAAAAAGATTATAAAATGAGCATCAAGGGGTTTGGGTTACCGTTTGAGCCCTGAAAACCGGGTTGACCGGTTTGATCAGTTTTCATGAGAAAAAAAACTGCTACAGTAAACTGTGAAATTGAACAAATTCAAAAATCAAAATTTTAAGAGAGAACCGCTCAGCTTTTTCCGTTTACCGATCGATTTTTTCGGTTTATCCTTTTTGAATTTGAAATCAAATTGTTTTGAGCGGGTTTTCACCGGTTTTTCAGTTTATCACTCAGTTTGACCAATTTATCAATCAGTTTGACTCTTTTTTGGATTTTTTTTTTTTGAATTTTCAAATTTTTTGAATTTATTAAACAAAAAATCGATCAACCGGTGAAACCGAGCTAGACCAATTTCACCAAAAACCATGAAAAACCGATCAATTTTCACCGGTTTTATAAACCTTGATGAGCAGATGTTAAGAAGAGGTGCATTTGAAGAGTAAGAATGACAAATACCACCAGTTAACAGAGAGTAACACTGTTCGTAGAGGCCATGTATGGCGTCACAATCAGATGCATCGCGGAACAGACACGATTCATGTTGCAAATAGGTCGACCACAACACTTGTTTGATAGGCAAGGTGATCAGCAACACAACCAATACAAACAAGCCAAACCAATACAAAAGATGGGTTGGAAGATAGTAGTAGCAAGTACTACCAGAATCATTCCGACATCAGTCATGAAACAATTGAATACAAAAATTTACTTCGTGGGAAGGGAAGATAGATCACCATTCTAAGTTTGAAACTTTTCAAAGATTTAGCAGGCTGTTCACAAACAGCCCAAGACTAAGCAAAGAAATATATCAGCTGCATGACTGGATATTACATTCCCATCGCACCCGATGGACATTAGGTAAAAAACAGGAAGCAATCCGATGCAGTCACTCTTTATTCGATGATGCTGTGAAAGAAATGGACAGGTCAAGTCCTAGAAGGTTTGTTACAACAAAAACTCTTGGCGAAAACTACCACCTGCTTGATGGCCAAATGTATATTCATAAACAAGGACGCCGCAGAGCAGTCTGGTACTCAGGCTAAAAAAAGTGTAAATGAAATCTCTGCCTCATCAAATTCTTATTTCAATAACCACAAGGTATCTTTAATGCTGTGCATCGTCTTCGTCATCATGCCCATCTGGATCCCCACCATCACCAATGACCTTAAGCTGCATGAAGAAATAAACCAAACAGTTATGTTAGTTCACAGTATCAGATCACATGACATGCCAGCATGAGCTACAGATAATCCTACGGAGAATGCCAAAAAATTGCAGCATGGCAGTCAAATCTTGGCGATTTCAATTACCACAAAGTATTGCGAGCAGACTGGACACTCATGTGATTCATCTTTTTTCAACCAGAACCACACAACATCGTGTTCATCCTCTGCAAATAAAGCATGAAGACAGGAAAACTGAATTCAAATTTGTCAACCATGCCGATGCAACAGAAAAGCTAAGGGATCCAATGCCTTACCTCCTTCACCACCAGGACAACCGACTATTCTCTTGTTATAGTAGGATTCGATAACAGCTGGTTCCTCCTGCAAGTATATCATCAAATGAAATGATGAATAAATGAGCATTGTATTTTATAAGTCAATGTTTAGATCCAACACCCATTTAGTGAATACGAAAATATCAAATACTACTATAACAGTCCATGAGGTACCGCAACAAAACCGGTAACTTGAGCAACATTTACCAAAATAGAAAGGGTGAGTTGGACATTTCAAACATAATTTGAAATGCAAATAAAAGCAATACAGAAGAAATAAGGCATAGGAACACTGAAAATGATAACAACCCAATATCAGAGTAGAGTTGATTGAGTAAACTATAAAGAGCACAAAAAGGAAACAACAAAAAGGAAGAAAAGATCATCCGAGTAAATGAATTATAAGCTGCAAAGAGTTCAGGTGAGAAATGAACATTTTAAGCTGGAAGCATCTTCCAAAACAATAGCACACATGGCTACTCTTGACAGGTGACAACAGTAAAAGTTTACAATGAAATACAACCATAAGACTAGAGAATTTACTTCACACAATAAACTAACATGGGCATGGCTATTTACAGCATTGAGATGGCAATATTAGGCCTTATTTGGCACAGCTGGTGCTTGTTAAAAAAGCAGCTTATTTGAATGCTGGTGAAAAGCTTCTGAAAAAAATAAGATCATTTTTCGTTCATTCTGAGAAGCTGCTAAACTAATAAGCTGTAAAATAAGTCTACTGTTTGAAACTGCTTCATTCTGTGGATAAGCTGCAAAACAAGTTGTGCCAAACAGGGACCTACTGTTACAGCTAAAAGAGAAAGAA
>BCLH01002527.1:0-47085 GCA_001602315.1 Zoysia pacifica
TTTGGATAAAATCAAACTCAGTTAAATTTTACTAATAATATCTAGTAAATTACATATTTTTTCATGTAAAAATATGTTTTTTACGAAAGCTTTTTTCATAATGAATCCAAAAAATATAATTTTTATATAACTAAACATTATTAATTGTATATTATTAGTGATTAAAGTGATAAAAATTTAATTTTGACTAAACATAAAAATACTTATACGAGCAAATCTTTTTTTTTTAATAAAATCTTTATGTGGCGATCGTACACCTTTTTCCTAAAATGCAAAGGTTAACAACATTTTTTTTAAAAAACCTAATAATTCGACTAAATTCTGTTGTCTTGCCTTTTTCTTCTCACACTCTCGCGTATCGCTAAGTTTTTTCTAGTATTATAGTACTATTTAAGTATGACTTCGACAAAATGACAAAATGATATTTATGTCGTGGGTTTTTTCACGATACTATTTTCATGTACTTCTCTCTATAATAGTATTTTTAAGGATTTAAATTCAATTTCAATTTCATTTCGAATTTTTACTTTCCTAAATTCCTAAACTACCCCTCCTAAATTTTTTTTTGACTCCAATCCCGTTTCTCAGGCCACATCAGATCGTTTCCGTTTTTCGTCTGGCGATGGCGGCGAACGCCCGCGGCACTTGCCGGCACGGCAGCCACGCGCACGGCAGGCTGCAATCGCACGGTTCGGCAAGACTCGCGAAACGCTCGCCCGCGGCGCCTCCCGGCACGGCAGCCGCGCGCACGGCAAGCTGCGATCTTGCGGCTCAGTAGGACGTGCGTGTACTCGGCAGGACTCCCGCACTCCCACGGCAGGGTGGCCACGCACAGAGGTGATCGTGTGTTTAATCAGGCTCAGTAGGAGTGGTCAGCCGCCGCCGCAAGACGAACTCCGTCGGGGACTCATTTGATATCAATCAGAAGAAAGTCAGAGAGGCATCATAGAATTCAAATCTGTGAAAATACTGTTTCGAAAAAACCCACGACGTGGGTACCATTTCATCGAAACTCATACTTAAAAAGTACCATCATAAAAAAAAAAAACTCGTCCCTCACTCTCTGGCCTCTGCCCGCGCGATCTGGCGGAAACCCTAGAGAAACCCCCGCTGCGATGCTGCACGAGCTCCTCCTCGCGCTGCTCGGCTTCACCGGCGACTTCGTCCTCGACGCATCTCCCGCGCGCCGCCGCCCCGCGCCGGCGGGCACCGATGGCGGCGGGGACGCAGACGGGGATAGTGAAGGGGGTCCCACCTTCCGCCTCGCCCCGGACCTCACCTTCCTCCAGCCCTCCGAGAGGTAAGGGAAACTCTGCACCGTGCCTTCTGTTGCTGTGAATTGTGATCTGTGACCGTGCTGTAATGCGGTGGCGCATCTGTGATCTTTTCTGGGAATGGGATCTGTGTAGGGGTGAGGTGGGTAGCTTGTTGTGGTTGCCTGCGAATTCAGCAGAAAAGGTTGTTGAAACCTCAATTGCTTCGTCAATTGTTTAAGAAGTTATGCTTGGCCTTGCGATGCAAGCTCTATCAAATTATGCATTGTAGATTCTGTAGTGCAAGCAGCTGCACTGGCGTTTCCATCATTCTGAGGTTTCATGTACAAAGTATCTGCATTTTGCCAGTTACACATGAGACAGGCACAAATTTCACATAATGGCTCAATCATACATCCAGTCGTACTCATAAATTATTGTCTATTTTGCATTTTAAAAGTGTAAAGTATGTTACTGGAATACCTGCTTGAATTTTACTTTTACAGATTCGGTACTGTGTTCATCCAAGGTGTATTTGTAACTGCTATTAGTCAGTACTGTAAACAATATAATGTTGCAAGCATAACAGGAAGCTGAAAAACAAAACTTGGAATGCTGTGTCCTAAATGGCTTATCTTATTTGCAGGAGTGCCATTGAAAGGCTCATATCTCTGGGATTTTACTACAGAGAACTCAACCGCTTTGCTACTGAATCTCGTGATCTGAGTTGGATTCACTCTTCTGTCGATCTTTCAACACTTAATGTTGATAAAACTCGGAAGGGAAAATTGAAAAAGGGGAGTGTATACAGGAGGGCAATTGCCAATGGTATTACTGAGATTCTGTCAGTTTATAGATCAGCTGTTCTGCAGGTAGAACAAAACCTGTTGTCAGATCCAGTGCCAATTCTCGCGACGGTAACTCATGGGTTAAATAAGGTATGTCTGTTGACATCTCACCTGTTGACATCTCACTTCTATCTGTTCCTTCTAAATTTTTTGTTAACCATCTGCAACAATTAATATGTTTTCTTAATACACACTATATTATGAACCTTAATTATCGATGTGTTTGATTCTCTACTTATCAGCTTTTACCGCATTTTTGCTGTGTGACATTGTAGTTTGAGGTTCTTCTTCCCCCGCTTTATGAGCTTGTTATGGAAATCGAGCAGAAAGATATCAAGGGAGGACAACTTCTTAACCTTTTGCACAAACGATGCCATTGTGGAGTTCCAGAACTGCAAAGCTGCATCCAGAGGTATTACTTCAACTCCTTTTGTACTTATGGCAATTGAAGCAGCTAACTGATGACCATTTTGATGCCTTGTGCTTTTCATGTAGCTGTTGTATTTCAATATTCTTTTCAGCTATTTCCCAGCATATTTCCAGCCATACATGCTTTCATATTCCTCCTGACAGTGGAATCTATTCCTTTTTATTAATTTTTTTTTAAATAGGCTACTTTGGCATGGACACCAAGTCATGTTCAACCAGTTGACATCTTGGATGGTTTATGGTATTCTTCAAGATCAATATAGCGAATTTTTCATTAGAAGGTCAGCATGGGCTACAGAGTTTCTATTAGGCTATCTTTTTCATGCTATGCTATTCCTACTTCTGATCTATCATTTCCTATTTTTTTTTGCACAAGTTTTCTATGTAACTTAATATTCCTTCGTGGATCACATATCTATTTTTTTTCCTTTCCCTACACGTACCAGCAAGTATTTTCTCTGGAGTACTTTTAGATCAGGATCATGGTCTAACGTTGCCAAACTGAGTAATTATTTGGGTTGCTCGGTATGGTGTTATGTTAGGATCACCATATAGAAGTATAACAGCTGGAGCTTAGTCTGTTTCTGGGCACATGATAAAATATAGTCATAATTACCAAGCCTTGCTATCATTCCTGAAATTTGAAGTGTTTCATTTTCATTTTTCAGGCAAGATGACAGGGATGGTGAAAATGAGTCACCTCAGCGAGATGGTTCTGATAAGTTTATGCAGAAATTAGCTAAAGACTCAACACTAACTAGTTGGCATACAGGGTTTCATGTATCATTGGTATGCTCAATATGAAGTGCATGCATGAGGTAGTCATCGTTAGCATAGATAGTCACATCTGCTGTTTTTGCCTTCTCCTTACTTCACAGGACATGTTACCTGAGTATATCCACATGCGAGTTGCCGAATCAATTCTCTTTGCTGGAAAAGCTATAAGGGTTCTTCGAAATCGAAGTCCTGGCACCACATTGCAAGAACCCTTTAGTCAAAGTCAGAGCTCTAAGGGATCTTATAGAATGCAAAGTTTTATAGGAGGTTCTGGTGCTCCAAAGGAATTGCCAAACTTTTCTAACATTAGTGCGGAAGAACTATTGCCACAAGCTGAGGCTGATAAAATTGATGCCAAGCTCAAGGAGCTGAAGGTTAGCTCCTGGCAATGTTTATATTACCACCGCCTTTGTGCTATGCACATTTCCTTGTTTTGCTGCATACAGCATTTTAATTTACATATACCTAATTGAAGACCAATACTGATGCGGCAAGTGTTGGACTTTTTTTTTTCAGCATGCTTCTGAGTTTCATAGACGGCTTTTTGAGTCTGCTGTTGGCTCAATCCGCACAATTGCAGCTAGTCATCTCTGGCAGGTACTGATTTCTTAGAACATTATGTATTCATCTATCTTTCATTGAAGTGGATCATCACCACATAATCACCTATTGCTAACTTGTTAAAAGCTAGTGGTTGTTCGTGCTGATCTAAATGGTCATTTGAAGGCATTGAAAGATTATTTTCTTTTAGCAAAAGGTGATTTTTTCCAGGTAAGCAAGAACGTTGTCAATGAATTAATCATTTCTATTCATTCCTTTTACAAGTATGTTTTAGCTAGCGCGGGATATATTTTAAGACCAATATCCATTTGGAATGTTTCTTACTTGTGATTATGCTTCTGGGTTAGTGTTTTCTTGAGGAAAGTCGCCAATTAATGCGCTTACCACCTCGTCAATCTACTGCTGAAGCAGACCTAACGATTCCATTTCAGTTGGTAAGTAATATATTCCTTTTGTGTATATAGATCTCGATGATTGCAGTTTGATTTTATTTTCATCACTTACTAGTTAGCAGTCATAGTTATGTGCTGTGATACCTAATCGCAGCAAACATATTTTTTTGGATAAATTTTCTATTCTAATTCCTGCAGGCTGCATTGAAGACTATAGGTGAGGAAGACAAATACTTCACCAGAGTCTCGTTAAGGTTGGCTTTCTAAAAGAGCTACAGCTGTTAATTTAAGGTGCTGCTTAACGGATGCTAGCTCTGTGATCACCAACTGATTTTATCTGTCTTGAAGGATGTCATCATATGGCATGAAAAGTAGCTCATCACAGAAAGATCTTCAAAAGCCTAATGCTTCAGAGCTTCCGCCTCAAGGAAAAGCTGCATCAGAATTGGCACTTGATGGATGGGATAGTATTGCCCTGGAGTACTCTGTCGACTGGCCACTTCAGCTCTTCTTTACCCCTGATGTTCTGTCTAAGTAAATACTGTAATACATAAGTAATCTCTTGTTGGATTTGGAACTCAGGATAGTCTCTTTTGCCCATTACTCCCTTCTTTCTTAAGGTATGCAAATCTTATCTAGGTATCGCAAGGTTTTCCAGTATCTCATCCGATTGAAGAGGACACAAATGGAATTGGAGAAATCCTGGGCAGCTGTAATGCATAAAGATCATGCTGATTTTTCTGACTACTGCAAGGATCGAAAAAATGGCTCAGAACCACAACTTCGTCAGCAGCGCTCTAAGCCTTTGTGGCATGTAAGGGAGCATATGGCTTTCTTGATCAGAAATCTACAGTTTTACATACAGGTAATAATGAGATACACTACAACTTTTGTATTACACTATTCTGTCAATAGATTATACTGGAATTAGGAACCACTAGTTTCGTATGGCTCTGATGCATCATGCATGTAAGACAAAACATTGGTCTGCATAACCATTAACTCGTCTAAGTATTACTCATCCACAGATATATAGCTCTGTCTAATATGGTGAATTTCTTGTCATCTAAACTACAATTGAATCAAAGTGTTGTACTTAGTCCCTTAAGTCCTCAACACATCTTCTAACAGAGTTATATGAAGTGGACTGATATATGCAGGCGAATACTTCATTTGGGCATATAGATACTGCAAGTTCCTTTTGTTCATTGTTTTATTCACCTTTGCCACCCTGATCAATACTTGTCCACTATTCAGGTCGATGTTATCGAGTCACAGTGGAATGTTTTACAGTCTCATGTGCAAGATTCACATGATTTTACGGAGCTAGTGAGGTTTCATCAAGGGTAAGCAACCTTGTATCCTGATCAATCATGCAATTTTCTTTTGCTGATAGGAATAGCTGAGACTTTTTGTATATATATATATATATTTTTTCACAAAATGTATAGCGTATGAGTCTGTTTAACCTGAGTTTGGTTTGGATAGATACCTTTGTTTACTAATCCCTGTATCACACATTCAGTTTTATATTAACAGTGCATGCTCTTGTTAGCACGTTATGTCAAGATAGAATACTGCAGAAACTCAGGTTAGTGTACTAAGACTGTCTTATTTGATCATATCGTTAGTGGTGCTATGTTGCTGACATGACATGTTTGGAGAGTATTCAAATTATAGTACTGGGCTGCTTAAATTGAATGTTCTTGGTGTGGACTGGTGCGTTGGTTGGCTGTCTACTAGGGAAGTCTGGCTGTATGTTGGTACTTCTGCCTCCACTGACTTGATTTTGCGTTCATTTCTAGTAATCCAAAAGACAGGTGTGTGGTCTGTGCCTTAAGTTTAAGCATGATTCATTGGCTAGTAGCTACTCCGTAGAACTATCTTTACGAGTTTCCATGTTTTCTGGAGTCCTCATATTTAATAAATATGGGACCTATTGTTTTATCCATCATAGATTCTTTTTTTGACTGATTTTACATAATCAGACCCTTCCCCAGACCATGCACAAGCGGGTGCTACATGCACCGGTCAATTTTTTTCTTTGATATTGTGGTTGATCAGTTATCTCTGGCATTGCAGGTACTTGTCAGCATTGATCTCACAATCGTTCTTGGATATTGGATCAGTCTCTAGAATACTGGATAGTATAATGAAGCTTTGTTTGCAGTTCTGTTGGAGTATCGAGCAGTATGAAACTCGCTCAAACATAACTGAGATTGATCACATAACTGAGGTATAATATCAACAGTTCAACAAATAAGTGGAACATGTTACTGCCTATGTGCTTCTGAATAAACCATACTTACCATGATATTATGAGTTGCAGGAATTCAACAAGAAATCAAATTCGCTATACACTATATTAAGGAGTAGTCGCCTTGCAGGAAGTCAAAGGGCACCCTTCCTTAGGCAATTTCTAATGAGACTGAATTTCAACTCTTTCTTTGAGGTATGCTCTGCTCTGCTAGTTAGGGCTATTAGAATTATATCAGTACCCACGTTTCATCGTTTCTAACTTAACTTCGCTTTCGGCAATAGACAACTGCAAGGGGAGTAATGAATTCGGGCAAGCTGCGCTCAAGCACTGCAGGTGCCCAATTGTAACAGTTTTTGTTGATAAGTGACATCAGCACTTGAGATGGACACGGAGATTCCTGTATGGTGTGCTACCCTGCTGTTCCTGACTGATACTGCAACACCTGTGCTTTGCTTAATGTAGTTTATGTAAATTATGATAGCGTGCTTGTTTTCTGTCCTAGAAAGCCAAGTTATAATTCATTTATCTGTCATGCAGTTAGTGGTGTCTGTATTGACTTGTATTTATTTTTCATATTATTTTTAATGCTTTCTGGTTCATGGAGCTGCAATTCTATGGCTGTATTGTGTCATGGTTGTGCCCCAAAATTCAAGTAGACCTCAAGTATGAAGAAGGATCATCAATATGTATAATAAATACCAGTGTGGTGTTTCAAATTTGTAGTAAAAAAAAACAGGATGGCTTAGTCAATGATGCCCCTCTGGATGTGGATGAGCTGTGGTTTCATTTGAGCCACAGATTTACAGCATGTACAAGAAGGTTTGTTGAGTTTGATCCTGACGCTTCACATTCCCAAATTGATTCTATCCAAATGCTCAACCATGATCAGGAAAAAAAGATAATCTGCTTAGTTCAATTCAAATGTTAAAACTTGTAACACGCCCTCTGTATGAAGCTGCGGTTTTGGGCACCACACGGGGAAAAGACAAGACTGACTGCACGTTACCTCATCCATATATTAACATGCTCTTTATTTAAGGCAGGCATAGTCTTCAGGGGATCAGGATGCCGTAAGCTGTTTCTAGTGCAAGTCTTGGAAACGGTCGACGTGGCCTTCTCGATCTCTAGATACCTGGATTGTGGGGCTGTAGATTGTAGGTGGGCCTCTAGGTAGAAGCTGGCCTGTAGATTGTAGGAGGGCTTTTACGTAGAAGTAGGCTCGTAGACACTTGAGGTATACTATCCCGACACAAACCAACCACTGAAGCAACGATTCGACCCCAGGGATCGGGAGTATGTGAGCCGACTGCTTGACACTTGAACACCAGGATCATTCGAAGAAAGTGGCCCGATCGCCGCGAAGTTGAGGCTAGACGACGACAAGACTTAGACCGACCGTCGCCCCAACAGTCAAATCTGACAGACACCGACGGCATACAATAGGAGGTAAGGCTGCTCAGAAGGCTGTAAAGCAACCAGACAAAGCGCTAAAACGATACGGAAAGAGATAAAGTTGCCCGTCGGACGGTAAAGCCACCTTTGTCCTCTGATGATGGACAGAAGGACGATTAAAGGACGCCAACCGTCTGCTCCGGTGCCAGCGGGCACCGGAGGATCAATCTCACAGAAGACCATGACCCCACCTGTTAGAGGGTCGGTTCATTTCGTAGGCGTCAAGCTATGTAACCTCAGTCTAACCCTTATATAAAGAGGCGCCAGAGACATTAGTCGACAAGGTCAAGTTCAGTTCCAGTTCTCATACACACCACCCACGAGCGCAAGGGTTCTTTTTCGAGCAAGAGCCCTTCCGACATTGTAACCTTGTTATGAGCTTATACGATATACCCACTCTCTTTGGACGTAGGGTATTAAGCCTCTGTGGCAGCCCAAACTAGGTTAACCTTTGAGTCTTTCTTAGGCTAGGCCACTCAAATACGAAGAGCGCACTGTATTCGATTACGTAGAATCTACTGTGCTGGTGGTCAGAACATCGACTGTTGGGGAACCAGGAAGGAGGTTTTTTGGTGTGTTTTCGCTTTGCTTTTCTCCCTAATGGAAGAGACTTCAATCTCTCACCTTCGTTTTGGGAGTTTTTCGGTTGCTATCGCTCGTGATGGTCGATCATGGAGCGTCCCCGTCTTCGTTGCTAGCCTGGCCATCTGCTTTGGAAGCCTAGACTTCATCGTCGACCAAGGTGGTGAACTTCATCATCAGGCTCACATGGTGCTAGGTCACGACCCGACGCGAGAGTGCTTCATGCTGCAGGCTCCCAAAGTCGCGATGGAGAGGACTCTCGGCAAGACTCCTGATGGCAACACTTTTCCACGTCATTGCACCGTCTCCATTGTCAAGGAAGCTCTCCCGCGCAAATCAGCCGTCGAGAATGATGATCCAGGCAAGGGTGCCGCTGCGATGAGCGCTGGTGCTCGAGCCTGGGCACGGTCCACCTACCAGCAAATAATGGATGGCGACACGCCCATCTTTGACAGTCTGCTCGAGAACCTGGCGGCGACGGCCTACATCCTCAACGAGTCTGCCATGCTCGACAACCCCATGCTCAAAGAGACCTAGGTCTTCTGCGCGTCTACCTCCACGGCGCCCTTCAACCAGTTGAATCATTGCTCAGACCACAACACTCTGAAGTTCGCAGCTCCCAGCGACCACGCGCCACATGATGAAGTTCGGCCTGCGACAGCCACGACGGTCGGACCGAGGCACAAGATCCTCTACCACAGGATGGCTCCATTCGTTGGCACCTCGGGGAGCATCGCGACGTCCGTCACACCATCGACACGAGAAGGCAAACCAGGAGCAAGCGCTACGTCGAGTCCAGGTGGGAACGAACTCTCGACCACCGCGATATGCGGCACAGCTATGACCACCTCCAGAGCCTCAGCCTAAATGAGGTTGGGCTCCGGGCGTTCAGAACCCAGATTCGAAGAACCACGTTCCCGCAGAGATTCCACGCTCTAACCAATGTCATCAAGTACTATGGTGAGACCAACCCAACCCACTAGTTCGAAGATTATCGCCTCGCCTACAGTGCCGAAGAAGCAGACGACCTGTTCGCCACCCAGTAGCTGCTGCTCTTCCTGCCGACTCGACCAGGGGTGGCTCGAGCACCTTTCCGAGGGCTGCATCCACGACTGGGCTGACCTCCGTCACATCTTCATCGGCAACTTCCATGGGACCTACACATGTCTGGGGAGCTTCTGGGATCTAAAAAACTGCAAGCAACAGTCCAGCGAATCGCTTCACGACTACATCCAGCATTTCTCGCGCAAGCGGAACGAGTTGCCTGATGTGAGCGACGTCGACGTCATTAACGCCTTCACCTGCAGCATAACATCCAAGGCGCTTGTCCACAAGCTAGGGTGTAAAAACTCTTAGACGGCGCTCGCTCTTCTCGACATCACCATCACATTCGCCACCGGGGAGGAAGATGTCCAAGCCAACTTTGACCAGGACCGGTGCAAGGACAAGGAGAAGTTCAAGCCCGACTGTAAGATCGACAACCGCTTCGACTAGCACTTCGACCGTAGGGACAACCGTTCCGAGGGCGGTTCGAGCAGTAAGAGACCCAAGAAGAACCGACAGCAAGACGACGAGTTCATAGGCGTCACCGAGCGACAGCCCTGACCCCAAGCAAGGAAGTCGTCTGACCACAACAACCACTACAAGAAGATGCTCGAAAAGCCCTGCACCAACGACTCGACCCCCATCAAGCACACCCTTCGAGACTGTCACCTAATGTGGATGTTCTTTAAAGGTAACATTCGACCCGAGTCCCGTCAACCTCTGCATCATGACCCTCCAGCTAAGGAAGCTGAGGGCAACGCTGACAATGCCTTCGTCGAGCCAAAGGACTGCCTGATGATCTTCGGTGGGTCGGTGGACTATGAGTCATGGCGCCACCAGAAGCAAACCTGGCGGGAGGTCCACATCGCCGATCCGGCCGTTCCTAACTACCTCAACAGATCCGGCCACCCCGACTACATACCCCAGTTGATGGGCCTACCTCAAGCGCTTGATCCAATCATCAGCACCACGTGCTTGACCAAGGTCTTCATGAACGGCAACAGCGCCCTATAGATCCTCCACATCGACACCTTCTAGGTTATGAAGCTCTTGGTGTCTGACCTTCACTCGAGCCACGCCCTGTTCCACGGGGTCATTCTCGGGTGTAGTGCGATGCCTATGGGTTAGATTATGTTCCCAGTCACCTTCGACGACCACGAGAACTTCAGGACCAAGAAGCTCTCTTTCGAGGTGGTTGACTTGCAGGCACCTACCATGCCATCCTCGGCTGGCCATGCTATGCCAAGTTTATGGCCGTCCCCAGCTACGTCTACCTCAAGCTCAAGATGTCGGGGCCCAAGGGCGTCATCACAATGGCTCCTGTTTCAAGCATGCACTCACCAATGAGCAGGAAAGCTTTGAGCTGCTCGTCGTCCTCGCAGAGTCGGCCCAACTTGAAGAGATTTGCAAGACCAAGGACTCGACCTCGACCCTCGACTTCAATCCTTCAACCTTTGCAACCTTCGAGCCGACGAATGACTCTAAGGAGATAATCCTCGACAACATCGACCCGACCAAGAAGGCCATGATCGAGACATCGCTCTTTGACAAATAGGAAAGTGCGCACATCGATTTTCTTGTTCGAAATCGAGACGTCTTCGCTTGGGCATCCTCTGGTATGCCGGGCATCTCGAAGGAGGTCACTGAGCACTCTCTCAACATCATTCCTGGTCTTGGACAAGTGAAGCAATGACTCCGACGCTTCGACGATGAGAAACGTCGGGCCATTGGAAAGGAAATCAGCAAGCTGCTAGAAACTAAGTTCATTTAAGAGATCTACCACCTCGAGTGGCTGGCCAACCCTGTAATGATTAAGAAGAATAATTGGAAATGAATGATGTACATTGATCACACGAGTCTCAACAAGCCAACCCTTAGTTTTCTTGATGTGTACTCTGGATACCATCAGATCTCTATGTGCGGCTCCGACCAGCCGGCTACATCCTTCATCACACCATTCGGCTCATTCTGCTATGTCACTGTGCTGTTCAGGCTTAAGAATGTCGGCACCACATATTACCGCTGCATGCAGAAGTGCTTCCACGACCAACTTGGTCAGAACCTGGAGGTCTACATCGACGACATAGTCATTCAGGGCCGAGCCGGCCGAAACTGGGGCCCGGTATGAAACTTGAAATTGAGGCATATAAAACTAACAAAAAAAATTAAAAAATACTAATATAATTAATTTAAGTACTAATCAGCCTCTTAACTACATATTTCCTAAACTAGATCCCAATAGAAAATTTGACGATCAATGGTTTACATACCTTTCTGTCTCTGACTAAAGTCAAAAATCATCACAATTTCATTTTTACTGGCATAGTACGGATCATGATCCTCATTGGATTGTGAGGCGATGGCAGGCTACGGCAGTGCAATCAGTCGCACAGTGCATTCCAAATTTCTCAAACCGTGGGTCGTAACATGTAACTGGCTCGTAACTATTGTAAACAAGGACAGTGACTTGAGAGGTTGTGTCTCGATGACGCCTCCACTGCAAATTCTTTTGGAGCCTTCGTTCGGGGCCTAGCGTAGCACCTGCGGTCTTCTAGAAAAAGAAAGATGTCTTTCAAAATGGATGAATTCTTTTGTTTGCAATGTTTTTCTATGAAAAATAACTAATTTCTAGAAAATTTTGCAAAATTTCTATAAAATTCTAACATTTCAAAAAGAAACCAAAAGAATTTGGGGCCCTGTGCAAGCGCATAGGCTGCACATGCCCCAGGCTCAGGCCTGTCGTCATCAAGACTCAGCAAGCTGCCAACCTCATTGAAGATCTAAAGGAAACAATCGCCATCATCCAGAGGTACCGCATCAAGCTCAACCCTGAGAAGTGCATCTTCGGCGTTCCCTCCGACAAGCTTCTCAGGTTCATTATTTCTGAGCACAGCATCATAGCCAACCCTGAGAAGATCATTGCCATCTGCAACCTCGGGCCCATCAACAACATCAAAGGGCTCCACAAGCTCACTGGTTGCCTGGTGGCACTTAGCCATTTCATCTCCCGACTCGTTGAGAAGGCCATGCCTTTCTACCGACTCTTACAAAAGTCAGACCGCTTCACTTGAACCGCCAAGGCTCATGAGGCGTTCAAGCAAATCAAGGCCCTACTATCAACTCCATCGGTCCTAACTTCGCTGACCCTTGTGAGGCACTGCTCCTCTACATTTCTACAACCACAAAAATCGTTAGCACCATCCTCATCGTCAAATGTTTGGAGGAGGATCAGGCCTTGAAGGTCTAACAGACCGTCTACTTCATCAGCGATGTGTTAGCCAATGCAAAGACTTGGTATACCCAGTGGAGAAGCTACTCAATGCCATCCTCATCACCAGCTGCAAGCTCCGCCACTACTTCGACAGTCACTCCATTCGGGTGGTGACAAGTTTTCCGCTCAAGAAGATCATCAATGGCAAGGACGTGGTTGGGCGTATCTCTATGTGAGATATAGAGGTCATGGGCTACGATATCATCTACGTGCCTCGGCAACCCATTAAGTCCCAGACCCTCACCGACTTCATTGCTGAGTGGACCAAAGCTTAGAAGCTGCCGACCCTCGTTGACTTCGAGCACTGGACGATGTTCTTTAACGCCTCCTGTCGATTGAGGGGCTCAAGAGCTGGCATCGTCTTAATCTCTCCGAATGGGGACAAGTTCCGGTATGTCCTGCAAATTTATTTCCCCGCCTCCAACAATGCCGTCGAGTATAAAGCTTTGCTCCATGGTATCCGAATGGCCATCACCCTTGGTGTCCAATGGCTCTACGTTAAGGGCGACTCCAAGCTTGTCGTGAACCAGGTTATGAAGATAACAAGCTGCTGAGACTCAAAGACAAAGGCCTACTGCCAAGAAGTTCACACGTTTGAAGACAAGTTCGACGGGCTCGAGCTCCATCACATTCTAAGCTGCGACAACGAAGCGACCGATGTCTCGATTGGTCCCAAGACATCTTCGCTTTTCTTCAAGATGACACTCTTCAAGCCAACACCAACGAAGGCCAACGGATTTCACGCCGAGCCAAAGCCTATGTCATCATCGACGACGAACTCTACAAGCGGAGCTCTTGCAGCATTATCTAGTGCTGCATCACACAGGCAGAGTGTTTACATCTCCTCAACGACATTCACTCCAGCATCTACAGCCACCATGCCGTCCCGAGGACCTAGGTCGAGAAAGTTTTCCATCAAAGGTTCTACTGGCCCACAGCATTCTTCGACGCTGAAAAGCTCATTCAGTCATGCAAGCGCTGCCAGTTCTATGCCTGACAAATGCATCTGTCGGCTCAAAACCTCCAAAGGATCTTGATAACATGGCCCTTTGCAGTCTAGGGGCTTCACATCCTCGGGCCTTTCTGACAAGCTCCTGGGAGCTTCACTCATCTCTTCGTCGCCGTCGACAAGTTCACCAAGTGGATCGAATCAAAGCTGGTCCACAGTATTTGCTTTGGCCAGGCAGTTGAGTTCTTTCGTGACATCATCTTTTAGTTTGAGGTCCCACACTCTATCGTCCCAGACAACATACACAGTTTACCAGACATGCATTTCAAAAATTTTGTGATTAGTACCACATCTGGCTTGACTTCACCTCCGTGGCCCATCCAAGGACCAACGGTCAGATCGAGTGTGCTAACTAGATGGTGCTCCAAGGTTTGAAGCCTCGAATCTACGACTCCATCAGACAAGCGGCCGGGCGATGGGTTAAGAAACTCCTGTCTGTGATGTGGGGTCTACGAATGACTCCCAACAGAACCACGGGGTTTATCCCCTTCTTCATGACCTTCGGAGCAGAAGCTGTGCTGTCGACCGACCTTAATTACGACTCCTTGAGGGTCTAAGCCTACGACGAGAAGAGGTCAGAAGCAATGCCACAGGATGCCTTGGACCTGCTGGACGAAGCACGCGATGTCACCATCCTACGATCGACCAAGTACCAGCAGAGCCTGCGAAGACTCCACGCTCGGCGCGTCAAGGGTCGGGCCATTAACATCGGAGATCTTGTACTCTAGAGGATTTGGATCAAGGCCGATCATCACAAGTTATCTCCCCCTTGGGAGGAACCTTACGTAATCAAGCGAGTCTTAAGGCTCGACGTCTAAAAGTTGGCGACCAGTGGCGGCAGGAGCTAGCCCATGTCTAGAACATCAAGAGAAGACTCAAACGCTAGCACTTGGAATAACCTCACATGTCTGATGGTCGGCAGGAAGTGGGACTTAAGAACAAAAATGAAAGGCGCAGAGCCTGAGAGACAATGGTGTCGATCTGCAATGCCACTCTTAGCGAAACCACGCTGAACCCAAGGGAACTTTTAGAGTTCACGCCAGCACGGGTTGGGATTTGACCTTCGAGACTTGTGAGAACCGACCACCGGGATGGAGGCCTTGGGGCCCAGCAAAATGATGCGAGGGTCAGCGAACATGTCGCAGGGGACACTCAGATAGCCCCCGGATGGCAGGGGGGTCAGCCTTTCGACCGCGCCAGCTTATATGCGCTAGGTCGGAGAACACGCTTGATTACAAAAGGTCCCTCCCAAGTAGGTGACAACTTGTGCTTTCCTATCTTGCTCTGAGCCCGAGTCAGGACCAAATCGCCGACATTAAACGCCTGACCCTTGATGCGTCGAGCATGTAGCCGGCGGAGACCTTGCTGGTACATGGCCGATCGCAGAATGGCGATGTCACGTGCTTCATCGAGCTAATTCAAGGCGTCTTGTCACGCAGCTTCAGATGCTTCTTCATCGTATGCCTGCACTCGCGGAGAGTTATAATCGATGTCGATCAACAAGGCGGTTTCGGTGCCAAATGCCATGAAGAACGATGTGAAGCCCGTAGTGCAGTTGGGGGTCGTTCGCAGACTCCAAAGTACGGAGGGGAGCTCTTGAGCCCATTGTTCGGCCGCACTCTCGACATACTCGTTGATCCGAGGCTTGATTCCTTAGAGAACCATGCCATTGCCACGCTCAACTTGCCTGTCCGTCCTAGGATGGGCGATGGATGCAAAGTCGAGTAGGATGTGGTATTCTTCACATAATTTGTGGAACTATCGACCGGTGAACTGCGCACCATTGTCAATGATGATGGAGTTCAGGGCCCAAAAGCAGTAGATGATATCGTAGAAGAATCTGACAGCCCGACCGGCTTAATGGAGGACATCGACTTTGCTTCAATCCATTTGGTAAACTAGTTGACAACGACGAAGAGGTGGGTGAAGCCCCCGAGAACTTTTCAAAAAGGCCCAAGGATGTCGAGGCCAAACCGCAAAGGGCCATGTGATCGGAAAGGTCTAAAGCTCTTGGGCCGGCAAGTGGGTCTGCGAGGCGTAGAACTGACACCCTCGGCAGGTACGAACCAATTATTCAGCGTCAGCAACTGCCGTAGGCCAGTAGAACCCCTGGTGGAAGACTTTTTCCACCAGAGTACTGGGGGCAGCATGGTGCTTGCAAATTCTTAAATGAATTTCGGTGAGGACTCGGGAATTGATGGCTTGACATGGTACGTAGGAGAGGTTGTGGCCCATGAGCTCCATTGCCCACGTGGCAATCCGTCTGACCGCATCCTTGTTGGTGATGACCTTCCCAAGCGGGAAACTGGTGACCACTTGGATTGAGTGGCTATCAAAGTAATGGCGCAACTTGCACTTGGTGATGAGGATGGCATAGATGAGCTTTTCCACTTGCGTATAGCAAGTTTTGGCGTCGACGAGCACTTGAAAGGATCAAGGTGACCGAGAAGGGGGAGGTTGAATTGGGCATCAACACTACTAACTTTTCTTTCACTTCCTAAGTTCTAGCACACTAACAAACAACTCCTAACAAGATAGAGCTAGCAACACACTAAGAGCAAACCTAGATATATGTATGAACTTGAGATAAGGAAATACAACCTATCAAGCTAGAAGAGCACACAGCACGAGAGCCATCAAGAGTCACAACCAAGCACCCTATCACATTACTAGCAATAATGTAAATGCAATAAGTAAGGAGAAGGGTGAAATAGATGCTCAGCGATTTTTCCTGAGGTATCAGAAGGATGGCGCCTTCCTCTAGTCCTCGTTGAACCACTCCCGTCAGAGTCTTGGTTTCTCCCGTCGTTTCGCAAACGATGCTCACAAGGGTACGCTTCACTCCCAGAGTGAAGACACTAGTGGCCCGGCTGTAGCACACAATACTCAACCGCTAGAGCAAGCCTCACGGGCTCGGGTGCTCACTTTTGAGTCCCTTTTGAGCGGGAGACCCGTAACCGCATACAAACTTGATGTCGACTTCCACAAGCTCTTTGAAGGCTCAGACAATGATGCTTAACCGGTTTAGACCGCCATAGCCAAGAGTAACAAACCAAAGTCACTCCTCTCAGCCTCACAAGCTCTAGGAATGCGTGGATGCTCTTTGCTACTCTTCACAAGCACTCAAGATCTCACTAGATGCTCTCTTGTGCTCCATTGATGAAGAATGGCTCACAACAAATGATCTTCAACTGTTCTGGTCGCGAGCAACCTCCACAACAGCCCCCCAACGGTTTAAATAGGGCCCAAGCCATGAAACACCCGTTAAGAGCCGTTGCCAAAAAGCTGACTGCTTTTTGCAGTCACCGAACTGTCCGATGACTGGGAACACCGGACTGTCCGGTGACTCCTGACCTCCTCTTGGCAGAAAACAACCTATCTGAAATCTATTCCATATGACATCGGACTGTCCGGTTCATACCATCACCGGATTGTCCGGTGACCTCTTTTGGATCACCAGAGACCTCTTCTAGACTCCTCGAGCACTCACCGGACTGTCCGGACTCTGATCGACGGACTATCCGGTGGCCTTCCTCCAGAGACTCCAAAAAGCACCTCTCTCTAGACAGACTGCTTCAGCACTCACATACTGTCCAGCACACCCATCGGACCGTTTGGTGACTCCAGTTTCGCTGCCTCTAGAAAACATCTTCTCTGGACTCTTGCCTCGATCCTCACCGGACTGTCCGACGACACCAGCGGACTGTTCGGTGGCCTTCAGCTTTTGAGCATGAATAGCTTCAAAGTCTTCACGCTACTGGGTCCAAACTTGACTCCAATAAGCTTCTACTGATCACTTAAGTGCCTCAGAGCAAGGTTTAAGAAACCGGTTTAGCTCCAAAAATCGGCCGACACCGGTTTGGCCGGTTTTCGTGAAATCCAGAAACTGCTACAGTAAACAAGAAAAACTAGATAAACTAAAAAATCAATTTTTTTTGAGAAAACCGACCGGTTTTACCAGTTTATCGCTCGGTTTTTTTGATTTACTGTTTTTGAATTTGAATTCAAATCGGTTCGAGCGGTTTTCCACCGGTTTTTTGGTAAACCGGCCAGTTTGACCGGTTTTTGGATTTTCAATTTTTTTTTGAATTTTCAAATTATTTTTCAGATTTTAAGCCAAAAACCGGTAACCGTATAAACAGGACCGGACCGGTTTCACCCAAAACCGCAAAAACCGGCCGGTTTTCAACGGTTTTTGAAACCTTGCCTTAGAGAATCTAGAGTATCCACACACTCTAATTTCTATAAAGGAATAATTCCTTCTATACCATCACTTTAGTTGCACTTTTCATCTATACCACCACCTTGAGTCATTGACATGTAGGGCCAAACCCCACATGTCATTGACTAGCTTGATGGTATAGATGAAAAATACACTCAAAATAATGGTATGAATGCAAATAGCCCTTCTGTAAAACTGAGACGAGTGACCCGACCCCCCTTGATAGTACCGGTGTTTCCAATTGACACAAGGACTAAAAGCTAAGCCACAACTGGCTCTAAATAATCCTTAGCCTTGAACTTGCAACCTCCTTGGAAACACTCCGGAAGTACGGATAACCTTGCAGCAACCAACTCGTAGAAGTATAGAATAGTGAAGATAAACCTGCATCCAACGAGTTAGTTTGTGGTTTTTATTCAATCACCAAAACATTCATACCTTTGAGGGGCTTCAATGGTCATGAAGCTTATCATCTCCCCCTTTTTGGTGATTGATGACAACCATGATGCAAATGGTCGAGATGATACAAAGGATAGGAGTGAAAGCACAAGACAACCTTAAAGACACAGGATAGGCACAAGTTGTCTTACCATCTCTTACCTATGAAGTCCATAAGAACACGAGGTTTCATACCTTATCTTCAAAGCTCCCCCTCAAAAAGTGCAGTGCTTGATTTGATAGGCCACAAAACAAGTAGAGGGCCAAAGGAAGCAACCAAATGGGATACAAAGATAGGAAAGATTACTCCCTTTGTGTTCATCTTCATCTTCATTTTTTAATCATCCTTTCTTCGTCTTCTTCTATTTTCAAGTAGATTCTCGATCATCTCTTCTATGCCTTCTTTTCTTTTTCTTCAACTTTCGTTCTTCTCGATCATTTCTTCTTTACCTTCCTTTCTCTCCCCCTTTGTCATCTATCAACCAAAAAGAAAACACCACAAAGAGAGAGAGCAAGTATCATAGAGCAATGCTTAAATGGGGTAAAGAACAACATTACTGGATTCTTATATTCCTTCTCTTGCTCGTCATTTTCTTGAGTCTTGATCATCTTCTTGTTCCCTCAACTCTTGTCCCCCTCAAGTCTGTAAACTACCTATAAGATCATCAAAGAAGCTTCCTCTTTCCTCAAACAAGAGGGGGGGGGGGGGTTAGTGATGCACATGAGAATGTATGGATCACTGTCTTTGAGCCGCATAAGTAGATTTAATCTTAGAGCTCATAAGACCATGATTCAATGGCATGAAGCTCACAATTACTATGAAAGAGTCTAGGAGCAATCAACTTATATTGCTTATGAGTAAACCCCCTAGACTCGTGCTTAACGTCATGACTCTTGATGCAATGCATGAAATGCATATGAATTGAAAAGGCAAAAGAAAAACTATGCATGCTCATGATGAAGAAGGACTAGGAAAGAAATATCTTCATCACATTTGAATCCCCTCGCAATATTACTCACAATGATTCTCATCTCCTAGCCTTGGGAACCCCGAGATCCTCCTTCCCAAGCTTTCCAAGATCATTGCTATCTTGAAAGGGTTTGATGATGGCCCTACAAAACAAGAAGAACACACAAAACAAAGCACACACAAGCAAACAAATATATACAAAAAGAATGCTAAGCTTTGGAGTTACTCAAGTGAAGTCCGAAAGATCAAGAATGTTGAGCTCTCCTCTTAACCTATTGAAATTCTTCTCATCAAAGGGCTTTGTGAAGATATCGGCTAATTGATCATTAGTCCTCACACTTATAAGCTCAATATCCTTCTTGGCAACATGGTCCTTTATGAAGTGATGCTTGACCTCAATATGCTTACCATGCCCATGATCACCCTTGTGAAGAGCCATATTAATTGCACTCTCACTATCACAATAGAGAGGAATTTGGTTGTACTCCAGCCCATAATCCTTGAGAGTTTGCTTCATATAGAGAAGTTGAGCACAACAAGCACCGGCTGCCATATATTTCGCTTCGGCCGTTGAGATAGCCAACGGCATTTTGCTTCTTCTCCATGCTATCAAAGATTTCCTAAGAAATTGACATCCACCGGAGGTACTCTTTCTACCAATTTTGCATCCGGCGAAGTCGGAGTCGGAGTAGACAACAAGATCAAATCCTCCACTTCTTGGATACTAAAGGCCCAAAGGTGGTGTATACTTGAGATACCTAAGAATCCTTTTGACAGCTTTAAGATGAGATTCCTTAGGATTTGCTTGACAACGAGCACATAAGCATGCACTAAACATAATATTAATTTCCATCCCTTCTTTAGGAGGTGTTGGCTTGTAGCCCAGGAGGTCGTCGTCGTCGAAGTCCGTCATGTCCATGTCAGCAGCCAAAGAAGAAACAGTAGCGGAATCTTCAACTTGCACACCATCAGTAAAAAACCGGAACTTCCAGTTTGGAAACCAGAACTTCCGATTTGGAAACCGGAACTTCCAGTTCTGGCAGAACCGAGTTTTCAGGCTCCGAAGGTTTGATCTTCGGCTCCTCTGGAATTTCAACCACGCTTTTTAGCTTCCATTGCTTCCTTTGAGGCATCATAGGTTTCACCTCATTGAAAGCTTCCTCCCTCATTTTTTTCAACTCCAGCTCCTTTTTCTCCCGGAGACGAAGCCTTTGAAGCTTCCTGTTTTGAGTGTGGGTAAGGCTAGAGGGACACCACCTCGGCTGAGTGTAGCGGATCAACTCTTTCATGTTCTCAGAGGGTGGCAGAACATTTTCATTTTGAACCGGATCCCCTATCTTTATCGGTCCATCAAAAGTTCCTCCAATCACGACATCGGTCATGCCAATCTTAATGACACCACCAGATGTTGCTTCCTAATCTCCAGAGACCTCCAGAGCATGCTTACTACTCCCCTCTTTGGATTTAGCACGCCATTCCTATTTCGGGGGAAATTCTGCCTTTTCTGGATAAATCAGAAGTTTCGGTTTACCAAACCGGAAGTTTCGGTTTACCAAACCAAAAGTTCCGGTTTAGCTGGTTTGCGGAACCAGCACTGTTTTCAGTGTCGCTGACCGATTGTCTCTCAAATCGGCCGTCCATGGGGCCGTGCAACCTCTCGAACGCGTCCCCTCTAGACGCATTCTATCCCTGATGAAACGGTGGAGGAGGCATCGGCGGCATAGGCACCCATGTTCCCACATATGGGTTCCACATCGGGACCGGCGGAAACAGCATAGGAGGGTACCGTGGTGGCGGCATTCCAAACCCGGGGGGTGGAGCCGGCCTGTGATCTCACGTCACCCTCCTTGCTTCTTTCTTTGGCGGGCTATTTTCCCGCCGTGGTGACCTTGGCCTTTTTGTGGCCCGATTGTTATAATCGGCCTTTTGACTCTTGTATTTGGCCATGAGGCGGTCAAAGGTGCTCTTGGGCTCCCTTTTTTTGTCCACGGCTTTCCCAACGTTCACCTTCCATTTGCCCGCCTCAGGATTCTTTGGCTTGATCATGCGGGCTTTCTGGAGAAAACCGAAAGTTTCGGTTTGGGAAACCGGAAGTTCTTGTTTTTCCTAGCTGTCAGCAGTAGCCATTTCTTCAGTTTTCTTGGCATGCCCAGATGCAGAGCCACTAATTGGGACTTTGATGGACTCTCTGCCATTGGGGGACTTTTTCACAGCAACTTTCCTCGAAATACTTTTCTCTCCCAGTGGGGAAGGCCGTTCCTCACTCACTATCACATTTTTTCCTTGTGTTGTATCGGCCTGGTTTGGCCGAATCAACACCTTGGTGTTAATGTCCAGGGTGTTCACCGGGAAAGGATACTTATCAACTTGCATCTCCTTGAGACTCAATCGTTCCTCATTTAGGGCCGATTGAACCTGTCGACAGAAAACATTGCAATCGTAGTTGCGTGAGAATAAGAATTGTGCCACTTGCAATATGCTTTTCTTTTTAGCTCTTGCGTCGGAGGCAAAGTGTAGGCAATCTTAATATAATCACCCTTGTATAGCTCATCAAATATCTTATCACATTTGGCTACATCAAAGGTGTATTTCACATCGTCTTTTCGATTCCTTTGAATCAGTTTGAGTGAATCGCAAGCAAGAGACTTGGCCTTCGAGGGCCAAGCAAATTCAGCAGCAAACACGGCGCTAGACTCATCATCGGTGCTTTCTGATTCATATTCTAGGACGTGCACGTGGTGTTGCGGTATGTGATCATTTTTTAATTCTTTACTTCGGCTCTCCTGGGTCGAAGCTCTTTGTTGGAGGTGTGTGAGAGTGAGAAAGTCGTGCCCGTCCAACTTCTCCCTAAGACGAGACCGCAAACCGCTAAAAGCAAGGTCAGCTAAATCTTTTTCTAAAATTGTCAAATTAAAACATCGGTTTTTTATGTCATGAAACCTACGGATGTAATCCACGACGGTTTCATCTCTACCTTGCTTAACGGAAGTTAAATGAGACAATTTTATTTCATTATCCCCCGTATAAAAATGGTCATGGAACTTACGCTCTAATGACTCCCAAGTGTAACGATGAAAACCACGAAAAGGCAGTTCCGGTGAGCGACAAAGAAAATAAGCAGACCTTTAAAGCGTCGCTAGAACCTGCCTCCCCTAATTGAGCAATGTATTGGCTAATATACTCCCACATGGTTTTAGTATCCTCGCCTTTAATTTTAACAAAGTCAGGAACACGCCATCCTATAGGGTAGGTGACCGAATCAAAGTATGAGAGGTATGGTTTTTTTTTTAGATTCGGTCTCTACCCTTAATGTCTACTCCAAGCGTTTCCCGAAATTGCTTATTCAAATCCTCTTTAATATAAGCAATGCACTCCTCCATGTTAGGGATAGGTGCCCTACGAGGCGTGCATTGTGGCGAGGGGTTCACAGTCGTTCTCATAGCATGGAATGGCTCGTTAGGTATTGTGCCATGATGCATACCGGTACCGGTAGGTGGAACGATCGGAGTGCTATATGCTATGGTACGGTATGGGGAACAAAACTGGTCAATTCATTCAATCGGCTATTGGCCAGATTGGGAATGGTTTTAATGGGCTCTATGCTAGTGGGTGGTACTACCATGGCATTAATGGGCGTATGATATGGAAAACTAGTTTGCCCGCTAAAAGAATTCACCGCCATGCCATACAATGGTTGTCCTATACTAGACGCATTTGGAGCCGATGAACTAGTGCCTACGTGAGCAGCATGAGCAGTAGATGATGATGCAACATTAACATTTTTAGTGACTTAGACACATTTTCTTGTATCATTTGTTGCATTTCATTAGCTAAGACCTTTTTCATTTCCGCAAAGTAATTTGAAAGGTCTTCAAAGGTAACAGCAGGATATCCAAAAGTGCTCCCCTTGGCAGCGTCCGTGGCTGCGTCGTCATGGACGGGCAGAAGAACAACTTCTTTGACTTGAGAGACTGCCCCTTGGCGGTCCTTCATGAAGCAAGCAAGGTACTCCCGAAGCTCTTGATCTTGGCGCGCCTTGTACTGCTCCTCGAGAAGGCCTTTTGACGCTCCATAAACGCCTTGCGGGCCTCTTCGGGCAGCTCCTACAACTATGGCACGACGATGTTCCTAGGCGAGATTTCAGAAGACATGATGTGGAAACGATGAATAAGTTTGATGAAACTGGAATCACTCGTCCCCAGCGGAGTCGCCAAAAAGTGTGTTGACGCTTAGGGGCGGTCCTCGGGCCAGCACACGCGCGCACATCCGTGTGCGGAGAGGAAACAGAAACTGACAGGCGAGTCTGCAAAAACCGGAAGTTCCGGCATCACAGACCGGACGTTCCGGTTTCTGTTGGCGGATCGGCGAACTCGAGAAAACTAGAAGTTCCGGTATCCAAAATCGGAAGTTCTGGTTTCGCTTGATCGAGACGCGATCGATTCGTGCAGCCCTCGGTTCAGGCCGTCGCACACGCGCACTCCCGCGTGAAGCTGCGGGAAGGCGAAGACGCGGAAATCCAGAATTTTCGGTTTCGCAAACCAGAAGTTCCGGTTTCGTCGGGGTTGCAACTATAGCACCTGGTCGCCGGCCTTCGGGAGGGACCCCATGTGGAGGAAGGCTTTCTAGGGTTGTTCTAGGCTCGGTCAGGCCAGCTAGAACCTCTTCACCACCGGCCGGACAGGAGAAGAAGAGAAATTAGGGTTTGAGAGGGGCTAGGGTTTGAGAGACAAAAACATGAAAATTGTGTAAAGAGAGTTTGTAATTTCGATTGGGATTCCCTCAATCGGCCGTGGGCCTCATATTTATAGAAGTGGGGTGCTCGATCCTCGGGGAGAGCCGGATCTCCAACAAACTCGGCAAGAATTCGACAATCGAATCTGTTTCCAAAATCTGTGAAAACTGGAACTTCCGGTTTGCAAAACCGGAGCTTCTGGTTTTGTCAGGTTCTGAAGCTTCCGGGTCATTGGTGTCCGTCTCGAATATCTTGAGATTTGTAACTTCATGGGCACCTTCAACATCAACATTAGCTTCTATTCTTCGTCCTCCCGACACACCATCAAGTCTTTCGGCATTTTCATCATCCAACATACTCCATTGCACTTATGTAGCCTGAAAAACACATTTAAATGCCAAGAATACAAATTAATCAAGCTAGCCTCGAACTTGGCCGAACCTCGCACTCTGGCGCGATTCTCACGAAAACCGAAAGTTTTGGTTTCGCATATCGGAACTTTCGGTTTGCCTGCGGGTGCAATTTTTTGTTGTCAACAATCTCTTGTGTACTCATCTTGGTAGATGAATGTCTCATTCTTCATTTGTTTGACTTGAAATCCTAGGAACAAATGGAGCTCACCTATCATTGACATCTCAAACTCTTTGGCCATTAGTTCACAAAACTCAGCATTATAAGATTCATTAGTAGAACCAAAGATAATGTCATCAACGTAAATTTGGCATATAAAGAGATCATCATCAACATATTTAGTAAAGAGAGTGTTATCAATACTCCCTATTTTGAAGCCCTTGTTGGTGAGGAAGTCCCTTAGACGTTCATACCATGCCCTTGGTACTTGCTTGAGATAATACAACACCTTCTTCAGTTTGAAGACGTGATCGAGATGCTTGATATCCTCGAAGCCAGGTGGTTGCTCAGCATAGACTTGCTCAATGATATAGCCATTTAGAAAAGCACTTTTCATATCTATTTGATATAATTTGAATTTGAAATGAGATGCAAAAGCGAGCAAGGTCCGGATAGACTCAAGTCTAGCCACGGGGGCAAATGTCTCATCAAAGTCCACCCCTTCAACTTGAGAGTAACCCTTGGCAACGAGTCTTGCTTTGTTTCTCACAACATTCTCGCCCTCATCTTGCTTGTTCTTGAAGACCCACTTGGCACCTATGATGTTCTTACCCTTTGGTCTCTTTACCAACTCCCACACTTGATTCTGCTCAAAGTTGTTCAACTCTTCTTGCATAGCCAACATCCACTTATGATCTTCCACCGCTTCATCTATGTTCTTGGGCTCTATTAAAGAAACAAAAGAGAAGTTCTCACAAGCAAGGTTTGCTACATCAACATTATCATCATTAGTAGCATAATTTGGCTTGTATTGATTTCTCCTTGTCTTTACCCATTTAGAGGGATTCCCAATGATCAAGTCACTTCCGTGATCTCGAAGAAAGGGTTTATGCCTCTTAGGAACCTCTTGTCGTGGTGCTTGTGGTGGAGAGACTTCTTGAGCATCTTGCATGGCTTGCTCTTTGGAGATGATGGTTTCTTATAGGCGGAGTGGAGAGCTGCAATCTTCTCCTATTCTTGAAGCCATCGTCGGACAGGGCAGTGTACCACTTGATATGGGAGAACCTTGAGAGCTTGGAGTGGAAGGTTCTTGATGTGGTTCTCTTGGTACTTGCACACTTGAAGATTCTCCCCCTTAAGTTGTTGATGTAGTGTTTTCTTGGAGAGTTGTTGAAGAGTCTTCCGGTGGAGGAGTAGAAGCATCATCTTCTCTTGGAAGAACATCACCAACCGACATCTTTCTCATAGCTTCCTCCAATGGCTCATCATCATCTACATCACAACTATAAGACTCTTTGTTCTCTTGAGAACCGTTAGTTTCATCAAATTGCACATCACATGATTCCTCAACAAATCCGGTAGTAGTATTGAAAACACGATAGGCCTTAGAGTTACCGGAATATCCGACGAGAAATCCAATGTCGATCCTTTTCTCAAACTTACCAAGCCTCTCCCTCTTCTTGTAGATGTAGCATTTGCACCCGAAGGCCTGAAAATAGTCTACATTAGGCTTCCTTCCCACTAGAAGTTCATAGTGAGTCTTCTTCAAGAGGCGATGAAGATACACACAGTTAGAGGTGTAACAAGCCGTATTGATAGTCTCGGCCTAAAACCTCTCCGGTGTTCCATACTCATCCAGCATGGCTCTAGCAAGAGTGATAAGAGTCCTATTCTTCCTCTCAACTGCACCATTTTGCTCCGGTGTATAAGTGGCTGAGAATTCATGCTTGATCCTAAGGTCATCACAATAATCTTGAATGGTAGAGTTCTTGAATTCTGTTCCGTTGTCACTTCTCACTTTCTCGATCTTGGCTTCAAACTCATTTTGGGCTCTCTTGGCAAACTTCTTGAAGTTAGATATGGCTTGAGCCTTGTCCTCTAGAAAGATAGTCTAAGTGTACCGAGAGAAGTTGTAACATGCCAAGTTCATAATATGCATAAAGCATTCTCATAAGCATCATTTAGCACAAGCATTGCATAATCATAGCATTGCAAATTTAAAAATTCAAATTTGAATAAATTTAAACCTATCTTTGTGAAGCAACTCAAAACTTTTGAATACAGCTTGACCCAATAAAAAATTATGGTATGTCTTACTCTTGATTCCTTGAATTTACATGATTTTTACTGAAGTTTTAGGTGTTGTTCTGATGGCCTAAAAATTCAAACAATCCTTGAAAACTGTAAAATTTTATTAATTTTAATTTGAAATCTACAACTCCGTTTGAGGTGATTCCAGTTATGATGGATTCATCGTTTCTTGTTCTATCACCAAAAAAATTGGTGTAAATTTTTAAGCCTTGAAACTATGAATTTTTCTTTTTTTCTTCAAATTTAGCCCTGAGGGCGGACTAGTCCGGGGTACCGGACAAGTCCGGGTCCCTCTCTCATCTTCAACCTCCGACAGCCCTCAGGACTTGGAGGACGCGTGTCCATGGAGTGGCAGCCCCTCCTTTGCCCCGTTTTCTTGCCGTTGGACGCCGTTTGGAGCTCCTCTCGCTGCCCATGGCCCCCACCTTCGACGCCGTCAACTTTTCCATCCATATTTATCCCAAATCCGACCAGATTTTTACTCCATTTCCCTCTCCCACCATTGTTTCGACCTCCACCTTGAAACCGAGAGGAGAGGCGATTTTTGTCGCCCTCATCGTCGGGAATCGAAGGAGGAAGCTTCTCCGAGCTCCTCCACGGCTTCCCCAACCTTCCTCAAGCTTGGATGTCGTCGTCCCCTTCTTCTTCCTCAACTCCGGTGAACTCACCATTGTTGACCTCAACATTGGAAGCTTCGCCTCAAGCTTTTCCCCTTTGTCGAGCACCTCCCCAAGCTCCTAGACGTCGAGGTGAACCTTTTTCCCTTCCTATTTCTTCTTGCCTTGGCCATTTGATGCCCCATTATTGAGCTTCAAGTGCATCCATGGTTTCTTTAACCTTTGTTGGGGATTCTTTGAGAAAACTTGTTGCTTGTCACTTTTAGCACTTCAAATGGCATCCCTAGGTCATGTTTATGCTTCTAGTACCTTTATTTTGCTTCCAAACAACATCTATGGTCATTGAGGGATTTATTCCCATTTTTCTCAAGATTTTTCTTGTTCCCGGACAAGTCCGCCCAACTGGACTAGTCTGCCCTGCCCCCTTTGCACCCACTCTGAAGTCCGTCCAGGCCTCCGGACAAGTCTGAGGCTGAACTTGTCCGCTCGTACCAGTCATCTTGAAAAATTCATATAAAAATCATCCTAGAACTGATTCGTGTGAAACTTATTTTGTTAGTTTCATATCGTATATGAGAAAAATATTGTCCAGCCCAAAATATAATTATAAGAATTAGTTTTTGATTTTAAAATGAATAAAGGTCATAATCCTTGTTTTCAGGTGAGCTGTACTGTTTTGCTCATTTTCAAATCAAATCTTGCTCATTTCAAGTCATTCCTTTTGCATTGCAATCATGACTCATTGCACTTCATGTATACAAATTTTATATCATTTTCACCTCATTTCATACCATTCTCATGTCATTCATTCGGTGCATCTTCTAATGTTAGAAGGTGAGCTACCGGAGTGTGATGTTAGTGGTTCGGAGGGTGCAGCGGAGCAATCTTTTGGGAGTGAAGAACCTGCAGCTCAAGGCAAGCATCCTGCATATCTCAACCTCTTTTTAGATGAGTCATAAATGGTTATGTTGAGTTAATTAATATGATTACATTAGTTGGGCATTAGGCAAAGTTTTTGATATCCTAATTGTTTCATTACCTTCCTTGTCCTTTGTTATGACTCTACCTTGTGATGAGTTGGATAGGTCTAGGACTTGGTTTTATGGTATTGCTTAGTGCGGCTTCAACTTAAACGGTAGAAGTCGAACAGTGGAAGGTCACCATTATTCGCGTGATATAGGTGGTTACTTGGGTAGAATTGACCGTGTTTATTAAAAGATGGATGTTGGATGAAGTTTGGTTTAGGAGGAATTGCCTGTTGGAATGTTCCTAGTCCTTGGCACTCTTCATACTTCCACATGCTGAAATAATAGATAGGTAAGCCTTTTTTCTTATCTAGCTGCGACTATTTGGCTTGCGAGTTTGAGGGTGCAGAAGGTGCTAGGGATGACCCCCGTGAGGGCCTAGTGCTACCGAATGGCCTTAACCAAACACCTGTGTAAATGGTCGGAGCGTATTCTAAAGGGGTTGTCACACCGAATCACTCCTTACTTCTAACAGAGGGTATGAAGAGTGATTGTGTGGCGTGTAGGTAAAGATGTACTCCCTTGCAAAGTGTAAAAACAGTTCGAATTGTCGCGGTCTCGGTTATGACCAAGCCTTGGTACAACAACATCATAATACAATTCCATAGTTATGGTGGATAGATATTGTGATATGTGAGTTTGTGAACCTTTACTCATTTCTTGTGGTTGGTATGATAATGTCGCCCTTATAGGTTCACTTATACTAAAGTTTACAATTCATATACTACGCAAACGAATGCTTTTATGCGAAATATTATCCTATAGCTTATTCTTGTCCAAAGCCAAATCGCATACTCCTTGTATAGACTTAGTGGTGTAAGTCTTGTTGAGTACCTTCGTACTCAAGATGCTACTTGTTGAGTTTTGCAAATGAGGACGAGCTCGTGTTCGGGTACTTCTATCCTCCCGAAAACAGTGATGGACAGGAGTAGGCGGTGCTTAGAGGTTGAGCAACCGAGTCTTTTGGTTTGTTTTCGCTGCGTTGTATTCTTGAGCAAGAGCCACACACTTTACCTAGCGATGCTCTTGTTCATGTTGCTAATCATGGAGCTTTGTTGAGCTCAAACCTTTATTTTGGTTGTAAAAATTTAAGTTAATACAACTTGTAATGCCACTTTTAAATTTGCTCTCTACCTATGTCTTGTGATGGTGGTGGTTACAAACGTGGCTTAACGATATACATATTGATCTTGGGCATTGAAATGCATATCGAGGAATACCGGAATTATATGCAATATGATCGAGTATCTTTAGTTGGCAGCTCGGAATGGCCTTTAACACGTGGCATACCGTAAGGTCGACATGTGTCAACATTCATCCTGTGTTTAGCCGACGTATTTGGTTATAATATATATGATTTGGAAGGCTCCTCCACAGAAGTCATCAACAATCACCATGTAATAGAGATTTTCCACAAGACTCTTGTAAGTAGTTGGACCGAAAAGGTCAATATGAAGAAGCTCTAGAGGCCTTGAAGTAGACATGATAGTCTTGCATGGTAAGAGTTGCCACTTGTTTCCCCGCTTGACAAGCACTACATAACTTGTCCTTCTCAAAGGTGACATCCTGAATTCCAAGGATCAATCTCTTCTTGGTGACTTTCTTCAATTGACTCATCCCAATATGAGCAAGTCTTTGATGCCATAGCCAACCCTTGGAGGACTTTGCAATGAGACAAGTTTAAGGGGCAACTTCACTAGTAGAGATGTCCACAATGTAGAGATTGTTGTGACGAAAGCCATTGAAAGTAAGACCAAGAGATTTGTTGATGAGTTCAGCCCCTTTATCACTGAAAAAACACGTGAAGCCTAGATCACAAAGTTGTGCAACTGAGAGCAAGTTGAAACTCAATGACTCCACAAGCATGACATTAGAGATCGTCAAGTCAATTGATATGGCCACTTTTCCTGAGCCCTTCACTCTTCCCTTAGAGTTGTCTCCAAAGGTCACCATATCTTTGTCATCATCTTCTTTAATGGTGGAGAACATTTTGTGATTACCAGTCATATATTGAGTACATCCACTGTCAAGAACCCAATGCTTTCCACCATTCTTGTAATTAACCTTGGTAGAGGCCATAAGACATGAGAGGTTAGTATCCAAAGCATTACTAGATTCATCATTACTAACCTCCACAATAAGAGCAAGATTTTGAGATGACAAATGTCCTTCAGAGCTCTTGGAGTGATGCTTCCATGCATCAACCTTCTTTTTGTTTGCTTCGTTAATAGTGATATGCCTCCTCTCAAATGAGTTTATCCAACCTACAAGCTTATTAACACGATAGCACAAATCCTTTGAAGTTTCATTTGTCAAGACAAATAGGTTATCATACTCATCACATAGAAAATCATAAGCATCCTCTACTAGATTACTAGCAATATCATCATCAAAGCAAGACTGAGAGCTAGTAGAGGGATAGTCCATGCAAACTGTGAGCTTGGTGATGAAATGAGCATGATCATCATTCTTCAAGCTTGACGATGAGACAATAAAATCCTTCTTTGTGAGAGAGGCATCATGGGTAGCACAAGAACTTGATGACTTGCTTGTAAGGAATTTCGTGATGATTTCATCATGAGAGATCTTAAGTGCTCCATCAAAGGTATTGATCTTTTCTACAAGATTCTTCAATCTAATCAAAGCAGCACATATAGTTTCATCATCAAAAATTCCAAAGTGAGTGTAAGCATCAATAAGCTCAAGATATGCAAGATTTTCATTCATGGCAGCAAGTAAGGAGTTGCCAGATGAAGTGAAAGCCAAAATATTCATGTTAGCCTTGAATTCTTCGGTTTTGCGGCATATAGGTAGCTTAGCAAGCGATTCTTCCATGAGCCACTACTGAGCCCCAATGAAGAACATGTCTCCATCACTCTCGGTCACTTCTCAAAGGCGGTTAAGCCCCAAATTGAGCATTTGGCTCTGATACCACTTGAAAGGATCAAAGTGACCGAGAAAATGGGTTGAGTCAGGCACCAATACTAACAAACAACTCCTAACAAGATAGAGCTAGCAACATACTAAGAGCAAACCTAGATATATGTATGAACTTGAGCTAAGGAAATACAACCTATCAAGCTAGAAGAGCACACGGCACGAGAGCCACCAAGAGTCACAACCAAGCACCCTATCACACTATTAGCAATAATGTAAATGCAATAAGGAGAAGGGTGAAAGAGATGCTTAGTGATTTTTCTCGAGGTATCGAAAGGATGGCGCTTTTCCCTAGTCCTCGTTGAACCACTCTCGTCGGAGTTTTGGTTCCTCCCATCGTTTCATGAACAATGCTCACAAGTGTACGCTTCACTCTTGGAGTGAAGACGCCGACAGCCTGGCTGTAGCACACAATACCCAAGCGCTAAAGCAAGCCTCACGGGCTCGGGTGCTCACTCTTGGTGTCTCTTTCGAGCGAGAGACCCGTAACCACATACAAATTTGATGTCGACTTCCACAAGCTCCTCAAAAGCTCGGACAATGACGGCTAACCAATCTAGACCGCCATAGCCAAGAGTAACAAGTCAAAGTCACTCCTCTCAGCCTCACAAGCTTTAGGAATGAGTGGATGCTCTTTGCTACTCTTCACAAGCACTCAAGATCTCACTAGATGCTCTCTTGTGCTCCCTTAATGAAGAATGGCTCACAACAAATGATCTTCAACTGTTTCGGTCGCGAGCAACCTCCACAACAGCTCCTCCAATAGTTTAAAAAGGCCCCAAGCCACGAAACAATCGTTAAGAGCCGTTGCCAAAAAGCTGACTGCTTTTTGCAGTCACCGGACTATCCGGTGACTGGGAACACCGGAGTGTCCGATGACTCCTGGCCTCCTCTTGGCAGAAAACAACCTCTCTGTAATCCATTCTATGTGACACCGGACTGTCCGGTTCATACCATCACCGGACAGTTCGGTGACCTCCTCTTTTGGATCACCAGAGACACCTCTTCTGGACTCCTCGAGCACTCATCGGACTCTAACCGACGGACTGTCTGGTGGCCTTCCTCCAGAGGCTCCAGAGAGCACCTCTCTCTGGACAGACTACTTCAGCACTCACCGGACTGTCCGGTGACTCCAGCTTTGCTACCTCCAGAAAACATCTTCTTTGGACTCTTGCCTCGATCCTCACCGGACTGTCCGACGACACCAGCAGAATGTCCGGTGGCCTTCAGCTTTTGAGCATGAACAGCTTCAAAGTCTTCATGCTACTAGGTCCAAACTTGACTCCAACAAGCTTGTACTGATCACTCAAGTGCCTCAGAGAACCTAGAGCATCCACACACCCTAATTTTTGTAAAACTAAGACGAGTAACCCGACCCCCCTTGATAGTACCGGTGTTTTCTATTGACACAAGGCCTAAAAGCTAAGCCACACCTGGATCTAAACAATCTTTAGCCTTGAACCTGCAACCTCCTTGGAAACACTCTGGAAGCACGGACAAACTTGCAGCAACCAGCTCGTAGAAGTGTAGAATGGTGAAGATAAATCTGCATCCAACGAGTTAGTTTATAGTTTTCATTTAATCACCAAAATATTCATACCTTTGAGGGGCTTCAATGGTCATGAAGCTTACAGCACTTCACTGATGAAGTAGACGGGCCATCGGACTTTTAGAGCCTGACCCTCTTTCGAGCATTCCACGATGAGGGCGGTGCTTACCACAATAGAGGATGCATAGATGTATAGGAGTAGAACCTCCCCAGGGGTCGGTGAGACAAGGACCGGCGGTGAGGACAGTGAGGTCATCAACTGTTTGAATGCTTGTGAAACGGTCGAGCTTGCGTAGCATCTTGGTAAAAAGGCATAGCCTTCTCACCAAGTCGGGAGATGAAACGGCTAAGGGCGACAAGGCATCCAGTAGGCCTCTAGCCTTTGACGTTCTTGACGGGGCCGAGATTCAGGATCGCGGCTATGTTCTCGAGCTTGGCTTTGATACCACGCTCAGAGATGACGAACCCAAGCTGCATGCCTGAGGGGACGCCAAAAATGCATTTCTGTAGGTTGATCTGATATGGTACCGTCGGAGGTTGGCAAAGGTTTCTTCTAGGTCGACGATGAGGCTGTTGACCTTGCGAGTCTTGATAACGATATCGTTGAAGTAGACTTCGAGGTTCCAACCAACCAGGTCATGAAAGCACTTTTGCATGCAGCACTGATAGGTGACGCTTGTGTTTTTGAGCCCAAAGGGCATCGTGACACAGCAGAATGAACTGAACGGCATGATGAAGGACGTGGCGAGCTGGTCGAGACCTTGCATAGAGATCTGATGGTACCCGGAGTACGCATCAAGAAAACTAAGGGTCTCACAACCGAGGGTGGAATAGACCACCTGATCTGTGCGCAGCAAAAGAAATGGATCCTTTGGGCATGCCTTGTTGAGACTCGTATAATCAGCACACATTCTCAATTTGTCATTCTTTTTCTTGACCATTACAGGGTTTGTGAACCATTCAGGGTGATACACCTCACGAATAAACTTTGCATCGAGAAGCTTGGCAATTTCTTCCCCGATGGCCTTCTTTTCATCGTCGAAGTGGCGCAATTGTTGCTACACGGGTTAGGACCCAGGCTTGATGTTGAGCGAGTGCTCGGCGACCTCCTTCTAGATGATTGGCATATCAGAGGGTGCCCAGGCGAAAACGTCCCAGTTCCGGTGGAGGAAATCGACGAGCACACTTTCTTATTTGTCAAAGAGCGCTGTTCCAATTCTGGCCTTCTTAGAGGGGTCGGAGGGGTCGAGGATGATCTCCTTGGAGTCGTTGTCTGGTTCGAAGGATGTAGAGGTTGACGGCTTGGAGTCCAGGGTCAGGGGCGATCCCGACCCTTGGGTCTTGCAGATCTGCTCCAGCTCCATCGACCCTGACATTGCGAGGACCAGCTCAAAGCTTTCTTGTTCACAGGCAAGGGCCTGCTTAATGTGCAAAGTCACAGTGATGACGCCTTTGGGGCCTGGCATCTTCAGCTTGAGGTAAACGTAGCTTGGTACGACCATGAACTTGGCGTAGGCGGGTCGGCCTAGGATAGCGTGGTAGGTCCCACTGAAGTCGATCACCTCAAAGGGAAGGGTCTCAGTTCTAAAGTTGTTGCGGTCGTCAAAAATGATGGGGGAGATTGATCTGCCCCATGGGAACAGCGCGGTCCCCAGAGATCACTCCATGAAACACGGCATGGCTTGGCCGGAGATCCAACTGTGAGAGCTTCATAGCATTGAAGGTGTCGAAGTAGAGGATGTTGAGGGCGCTTTCACCATCCATGAAGACATTGGTGAGGCGCATGTTGCCGATGATGGGGTCGAGCACCAGAGGAAGACGTCCTGGCTAAGGCACTCCGTCAAGATGGTCGGACCTATCAAAGGTGATGGGTGCTTCTGTCCACTTGAGGTAGTTTAGTACAATTGGTTCGGCAAAGTAGACTTCTCGCCAAGGCAGCTTCTGGCGGTGTTGAGGCTCGTAAGCCCACGGTCCACCAAAGATCATGAGACAGCCTTTAGGTTTGAGAAAGGCAGGGTCCGCCTTCTCCTTAGCATTCTTCTCCTGAGATGGCCCCTCACAAGAAAATGGCCTGTTGGCACAAAATCGGCCCGTCACACAGTTCTTTTTTTTCTTTTGATTCAACTTTAAAATTTCAAATTTGTATAGATTTTGCATATATTATCCGAATTCGATCATTCTTTTTTTTCTAAAATCTTCTAAAAATTAGCTCTATCAAGCGAATATATTTTTCATCGTATATTGTATTTCAAATTTATACTGACTAATCAACTTAAGACATGTCACTATTCAATATTCTCTTCATTTTTTGTAAATCTTCAAATAATTTGAATCTGTAAATGAGTTTTTATCTATATGTATAAATTATACGCATATACATGTAAAAAATCTGAAATGATTTTATTGAAACATCTAAATTTGTGTAAGTTTAAAAGACTCCTCATTTATGTAAAAGACTAATAACTTTTATGTGGCTTTCTAAAATTCTAACACGAATTCACATGAATATATTTGATTTTATTTTTCAATTTTTTATAGGTTAGGTTTTCTAAATCGTGGAGGTGGAGGCACTCTGATCCCTTGCTGCTGCACTACAACGTCGAGGAAAGCGCGGAGACGGGTATGGGTTTCGATAACCATAGGGTTTGCCGGAGTCACGGACTTATGAAGGATTTTCGCGGTTGCGACCACGTTGTCGATGGCGCGGTCGAAGGTGTGCGTATCCGCCGCCATAATCTGCTGGTAGGCAGTACGGGCATGGCTCTATAGATCGGCAGTAGTAGGAGGCAACGTTCCACCTTGACGAGTGGAGTTGGCCTTCTGAATGGATCTGCAATGTAGGGCCTCCTCTACGATGATTGTCGCTCAGTGTCCTGGCGAAGTGTCGCCAGCAGGCGTAGCACCGAGGGGCGTACCCCAGAACTAGCTTCGTGGAGCATGAAACACTCGCGCGAAGGGTCGTGGTTTAACATGGTGCAGATCCGACGATGCCAGGCCATGCGCTTGGCACGCGGCACTCGGAGGCGCAGCTCGCCATTGGAGTTGGCGGTGAAGTCTAGGCTCTCGAAGTGGAAAGCCTGGCTGATGGCGAAGACGGGGACACGCCACAACTGGCCGTACGGAGTGTAGTCGATCATGAAGCTTCCAAGGCACAGGCAGGAGATCGATGCCGCTCCCACTAGAGCGAAGATCGCGGGCATCAATGACGAAGCGAAACACACCTCGGGCAACTCCTTCCTGGCGCGTCAACTATCGGTGTTCCATACGCTGACACAGTATGAATTTGTAGATCGGAGGGGGTGCAGTGCATATCTTCCTGATCGATGTGGCCAAATCTACTAAAGACTTAAAGAATGTAACTGGGTCGGGCCATAGCGACGTGTAATAGCCTACGTCTAGAGATCAGGATCGATAAACTCACGTATGATCAAGTGAGTTACAATGACGGAAGGGCTCTTACTCAGGCAGAGTCCCTATCTCGACTCTGTGGAATTGTCTTGAGTGTTTGACGTGATTCTATCTCTATCTCTATGTATCTCTCTCTCTCTCTCTTGTACGGGTGCCCCCACCGAGCCTTTATACAGAAGGTTGGACGGGGTTACATAGCGGGGTTTAACAGAGTGGCTCCCTGACAGGTGGGGCCACGATAAAACATGGCGTTCACAGAACCGGAGATCTTATGACAGGTGGGCGCAGCCAAACTCGGTCCTCACGAGATAAGGCTTCCTCTGACGGGTGGGGTCACCACCAAATTTGGCTGCCACAGAAACAGAGCCCCTCGGATGAGTGGGCCACTGGCATCTTGTGGAATATTCTAGGTGATTCTTTGGCGCTTGGACAGTTATCTGGTGCTAGCTGTCTTTCATATCTTGCACCCGCTCAGCGCTTAGGGAGACAAACTTTCTTTACCGTCCTGTCGCCTTTCACAGTTGCCAAGAATCTTTGTGTTGGCAAGAACCTTATCATGGGTTGGTCGCCTAACCTTGAGGTCGGTAGGTCGGTTACTTGGGTTCTTTGGCGTTATGCTACCCCGACCCTTCGGGGATCGAGATAGCTCCGGGTGAGCCCGGCCCTCGTGGTCGGGCTTTGTAAAGCCTTGTAAGATTCTTTCTTTAGGCCCATGAGGGAGTGAGCGAATTGTCATTGATGGGCCGTAGATCGTAGTTTGGGCCATCGAGTAAGTACCCGGGGGATATCATCTCGACAACCTGCTTCTTCCCTTTTCTCAGGAATTGACTTCCTTCCTATGCAGCACAAGTATAAACTTCCGGACAAAGCAGCATCATCATGACAAAGCAGCATCCTTAAGACAACAAGCCGCCCAACCTCCTTTTCCTGAAGGATAACAAAGATTTTATATTATAACGAATACCAACTATACTTTTATTCTACAAGCAAAATAGACACCTTTCCAACCTAATAGTAATAAATATAAAAATACCGCAGCCACATAAAAGTTGTGGAATTACCCATGAATTCCATCACCAACACATGAAGCCTTAGGAGCAATGGTTCTGGGCATCGAATTTTAGCTGCTCTCACTCTGCAATGAGGGTAACAAAGAAAGAGAGAATTCTTATGATAAAGTGCTAAAGAACATCTTATGATAGGTTTTGGAAAGGCACAAAGTTTTAAAAAAAAGTACATTAACCTCATTAAGAATATGTACCAGAATGCGGTGATAAGTATTCGAACAAGTAAGGGAGACACCGATGATTTTTCAATTAATATAGAACTGCATCAAGGGTCGGCTTTGAGCCCTTATCTTTTTACCTTGGTGATGGATGAGATCACAAGGGGACCTTTCTTGTTGTATGCTCTTTGCGTATGATATGGTGCTAGTGGATGAGCAGGGCAGGGGTCAACCAAAAGTTAGAATTGTGAAGACAGACCTTGGAGTAAAAGGGTTTGACTTAATAGGTCTAAAACAGAGTATATAAGGTGTGACTTCAGTGCTACTGCAAATGAAGAGGAAGATGTTAGACTCGATGGTCAGATGATACCAAGAAGGACACTTTCCGTTACTTGGGTTCGATGCTGCAGAGAGATGGGAGTATTGATGAGGATGTAAGCCATAGAATTAAAGCCGGTTGGTTGAAGTGGCGTCAAGCTTCTGGAGTTTATGTGACAAAAGGGTGCCACAAAAGCTCAAAGACAAATTCTATAGGACTGCAATTCATCCTGCCATGTTGTATGAAGCAGAGTATTGACCTACCAAAAAACGACATGTTCAACAGTTACATATAGCCAAAATGCGGATATTGAGATGGATGTGTGGCCACACAGAAGAGATTGTGTCCAGAACGATGACATACGAGAGAGATTAAAAGTGACATCAATTGAAGAGAAACTTGTGCAACATCATTTACAGTGGTTCGGACATATACAACAAAGACTGTAGAAAGCACCAATTCATAGTGAGACAGTAAGTCAGCTTAACAGTGTAAAGAGAGGCAGAGGTAGACCAAACTTTGATATAGAAAGAGGCGGTGATGAGAGATCAAAAGGATTGAGATATCGCAAAAGAGTTAGCCTTAGATAGGAACCAGAAGGATGGTGCGGCGTTGCCGTGCCTGATTGCCCGCTCTAATAGTACTATTAGATAGCATAAAAAATATAATTAGGAATTTATATACATGATCAGGGCACTTATATCTGTGTAAGCATTATATTACATATAGAACTTCAAAAGATTTACCAAAGCATGCTAAAATAGTCAAATATTATTAGTTAACACGAATACTTCAGGTAAACATAAAATAATTCCATAAGTGAAAATTATCCCTCGATACTTAAGTAGTGCCATTTTTAATATTGTCACTCATAAAAGAGCTGTGAGTAACATTTCTCTATCATAAAGCACGATTACATAACTTAAATGAATATGCTTCTCAAGCTTGAATCATATAATGAAATGTGATACTTAAGATACTGCTTCTTGCTACCAGTTTGAAGGGCATAAGTTCCGTGCTGTACTCTCATCCTTATCATTGATCTGAAGATCAGCATGATACTTTACAAGCAATGCAGCAATGTCTTTTCTTTCACAAAGGACAGCATAGTGAAGCGTTGTCTGTCCTTCATTGTCCTTAACATGGAAGAGACAGGTCAGCTCAAACTCTTTCTTAAAGAGTTGTATCTGATCTTTCAATCTATGATGCAAAGGCAGTCTAATTTACCAATGAGAGTTTACTTGTCAAACATATCAACTGTCAATTTGAGAATGCAGATGCTTCAAATTTACCTGCACATTCAGATCTGCATTTGCAAGAATTAAGCAACACTTACATGGCCATGATCAACAGGCCAGCGCAATGAGTTCTGCATTCACTATCTGAAAACCACTATAAACCAAATCATGTTTGAGTGCATTGTGCAATAACAGAGAACATAAGTATTTGATAGTTCTTAGCTAACAAACAGTCAAACACAAACCTCTCACGTTTACTTTCACACCAGCTGCCAGTTGTTTTACTATGTCATCAATTGCTCCTTACTTGCTGAAACATGGATGTCACCAAGTTCCCTGCATATAAAACTTAAATTTAATAAAGCCCCGACCAGTAAAGTTTTAGGTGTCTCTTGCTTGCAGTTGGCTAAATAAAGTGTACTTGGAGCCAGTATAACCAATTAGATTTAAGTTGATGCCAACAAATGGGCTTTCATCTTTGAGATACTATTGATCTTTTGTCCCTGTACTCTACAGCTTTCTTTCCAAGCTCTCCAAAGACCATAGCAGGAACACTCTGCAATTTGGACACCTGCCTTCTCATCATCGCTCATATGGATCTCGCATTATGTTACTAATCTATTGCCTTCTGCTCTCATCCTGTGCCTCCACTCCAGCAGCTACTTGCCTTTGTAGGCTGCAATTTCATCCAGAGGGGCAAGATTACGTCTGAGAGTGTCAATTGCCTTGTCCAAGTTTAGCCTTTGATCCCTCTACATCAAGTAATTTGGGAATATGAAATGTGTCAGTCCAAAACAAAAAAAAAGTATAAAATGAAATATATGAGACACCTGACTGCAGCTAGTAGTTACTAAATCCAACAGAGCTTTAACAATATATGGACAAATATCAATAATAACCATTGAAATATTAAGCAAGCTAGAAAGGACATTCACTCTCTTGTGCTTGTGTTGCAAGTAGCAATGCTAATTTTACCTCAGGTGGAGAAAACGAAAGGTAGCTCAGGCTGTGTTCCGAGTGGATCTGTTGTACCCAGGGGTTTCAAATGCAACATCAATCATTTCAGGATTGGCAAGTGCTGGATACCCATCCGTATTTGGGATGTTAACAGAAGTTGGTATCGGCGACCTGTTGGCAGATTAAAAGATTAAATGTCTTTTGCCTGAATGAAGGAAAATAACTAATGAAAATATCCTGCAGTATTTTTAGAGCATTAGATGAAACCAAAAGATAAGGATTCGAGTGAATACACAGCAGCCACTAAATCCATCCAAAAGAAGAGCTAGAATAATAAAAGGAAATGCCTAAATACTGTTGTAGAATGAAAGCTGGATCAAAATGATAAAAAATACATAAAAGACAAATAAATTGATAGATTATGATACCCTAATCTCATATAGGTACAAGAACATTTTTGCAAGGAAAAAAAAGCGCTAGGCACTAAGCGAGCGTTGGACCATCGCATAGAGCCTAAGCGCGCCTAGGCGTTTTGCTAAGCGGTGCATATATTTAAATTTATCTAGCAAATAGAATATTGAAAAGAGAAAAAGAACTGAAAAAAGAACAAAGCTTGGGATGGTAGGTGATAAGATCATATATATACCCCGTGGCCTCTACCTTTCATTATTTCAGGAGGGCATATTGGAGTGACGCTTTTGCAATCTGAAATTGAGTCGAGAACGACTCTAATTCAAGTGAGTAAAGATGATGTGAACATCATATCCTCTGATGAGTACTTCAATGAAAATATTCACACACGATAGATTCGAACTGTAAAACAGTAAAAACTTGCAACGAAAGCTACGACTTCATATAGATTCCAATTCGGGTGTTTAAATACATTCTATAAAGCTCATAAAGTCTACTTTCGAATGGATCCAGCCTCACCTTCATATCACATCGGAGTCAGCATCAATCATCACTTGGGTCGTTGACCCATGTATTAAGTTGAGCCCATTAAAGGCACGTCCTAGTGTTTGAGAACGATCCCAGCACCCCGTGGTCATCCTTCACCCTATTTAAAGGTTTCAGCCGCCACTAAGAACACGGTTTTTTTTTGTTATAGTTTAGCACTTTGCAAACTTTTTGATCTTCAGTTGTGTCCAACGACCACCTGTTAAACAGCTATTTGAGAACCTCACATTTGAAAAGATTTTTGGTTTGTCACATCTTGTTCTTACTTGTTCTTCGATTGCTTGCAGGAATTGATCTTTGTGATCAGGTTGATCTTACTGCTTTGGCGAGGTCAATAACCATTCGGAGTTGGTTCTGCAATTGCTAAGACGCACACGACCTATTCGTTTGTAGTCGGATCATGAGGGTCGACTCCACCAAATTGATAGTTATCATCTCACCGAAAGATCGGGCACTCAAGTCTTATCAAGCGGTATCAGCTTTTCAGGTTGCTCGGTGAGATTTATCCTCTCTTGTTTATTGTTTCATTTATATTCCTACTGTCCACATAAAAGCCATACAAAAAAATCCTGAATTGATCCGCTGTCCTAGACCTTTGAGCCTGTGCATCATTCTTTTTAGTATTTTGCTTTGTTGAGTTTGTGCTACATTGTGTCGGTCAGAGTTGTTGTTTCAATCATATATTTACTTTACATAATAATCTCATTCAACTTTCCATATTCGAAATGCAATCTTTTTCTTTGGCAAAAATTTGGATACGATCTGCAAAAGAAAGAAATAATTAAAAACAAATCTAGAAGTTGTGATCTCGCAGAATCAAGAAACAATAAAGGAAAATCAGAAAACAATCCTCTAGAATCAGGGTGCAATCCACAAAATCAATCTAGATCCAAATTTGTTGGAAATAACAGATTTTGTTACTAGATTTGTTGCAGAAGAAAACAACCATATCTCCGTGCTCCGTTGTTTGTTTGTAACGTTTTTGCACAATATGGAAAGATCTCCGCGTTACCTTTCCAATGGATCCACACTTACCATAAAATTCAACCTGAGTGCGCCGCAATCACAAAAGAGCTCTGACGTCTGCTAGCAGAAAAATAAAGAACATCCATTCATCGTTTGAGACTAGTTGTTGCAAACTACTTAGGGTAGGAACTTGTGCCCTGCCTTGTGTAGTCAACTAGCGTCTCCTTAGTACTTGGTGTGAGAATTTTTTTGTTGCTTGCATCAAGTCACGTTTTTTTAGTGCACCATTTGCTACGTTTCAACCTTGTTGCAGCAACTTGTACTGATATTTTGAGCACTTATTCAACATTGCATTTGCTGAATTGATTGTGTTAATTCTTGCTACAAATTGAAACTATCCGAGCTCCACAAATTACTATAGCAAACAGGTTTTGTGTCCCTGGAAATCGCTCCACCAATCTTCGCTGTTGACATCGTTGGTTGCAAATCACCTCTGCTAGTTTGGTAAGAACATATAAGAATTTGGTTGAGCAGGCTTGAGAGAAACCGAGTTGGACACAACCTAGCTCGTTGTCAATTTGTTTTGCTGTTTACGAACCATGATAGGCACAATAAAGAAAAAAAGAGCTAGTGGTTTACATCCTCAAAAAGATGTGCAGATGCTTTAACATGAGATAAATGATGATATTTTGCAAGTCATCAGTTCGTCAATACCTTTTTTTGCTGAGAAATTTGATCCTCATGCATACATTGATTGGAAACTGAATGTAGATAAAGAATTTGAAGTCCACTTTTTTTTTGTCATAAGTTCACTTTAGCTAAGTAAGTAGTCCTTCATCAAACTTGCATATCTGGCACTTTAGGGGGTCAATCTTTCATGTTGGAAGCTAAAGAAATGGTACTTCCCCTCATTTTAAAAGGATAGGCAATTGAGAGAGAATAGGGCGATAGCGATAGACACAGGAACTGAAATAGACTAAAAGAGGACTCCTGTAGAGGAGAGGGGAAACCCGCTTAGATAGGGCGATAGCCCAGTTTTTCTTGAATATCCTTTCCAGTGCTTGTCTTGTATTGAGGTATACTGAAGATATGAGTTAAAGTAGGTAAGAGAAGGGGGCTTTCACTATTATTAAGAGTAGGCCCTTCGTATCTTTCTATGACCTCCAAGACGGAGTGAGACGGATAGGCGGAGCAAGAGCTCTTAAAGTCTACCTGGGCTAGCTTCTTCGTTCTTCGATCAGGGGCGGGCTTCTTACCTTATATACGATGACATAGATAGAGCCTCCTTCTTTGATCCATTCATTGATAAAATAGTCTTCGAGGGCAGTTTACCTTTTGAATCGACAGTAGAGTAGGTTTAATCGATCTTGCTTTCTCAATCTTTCTCTGATCCTAGCTGTGTAGTAGATCCGGCTTTATTCGGCTAAAAAGTAGTAGTAGTAGAAGGCTTAGTATCTGACTTGATCTAATAGAGTCAGAACACACAGTAGATCCAGATTCCACACCTTGCTGTGGACTGGGGAGAGAGCAGCTCTGCGAAGCTGGGCGTTCTGTGTGATTATGGAGGAACTGTAGTACTCGCCCCAAAATGCAAGCCAGGATAGATACTTAAAGAAAGGGGGAGCGGTGGGTCTTAAAAAAGGAGCGAGGGAGTGATGGGCAACCTTAGTCTATATGTTGCTCGTGAGCCGCCAAGTACCAGTCTCGCAACAGTACTGGCGTTAAAGGATCGGTCCTTCACTTGCGGATTGTTCGCGAGTCGAACTTGCTCTCTTGCCACGCCTTTGACTCATGAACTCGAGACGGACTCATTCACTGCTGACTTGAGGATCGTTCGTTCTTCACTCTCTTGCTATTACCTGCAGGGAGCGTGGCAACCGACGGTGCATATTATCATATAGAAAGAAGCGAAGCGTAGCGATTCGTACTACCGGAAAAGTGTCGCTAACCACTAGGCAATAGAGTCAGCTTACGAAGTGAGGCGCAAGTAAGCGTAGCGAATCACATAGAGTTGCCCCTACCTGCCAGCGCACAGATAGATAGGGCAGGCGAGCACAGGGATGGATGTCTGAGCGGTTGAAAGAGTCAGTCTTGAAAACCGAAGTATTCTTGTTTGTTCCATGTTTCCGTTCGTAGAGTCCATTCGAGTAGTTGTTTTGTTGTCCTTTTTAGTTCCTCGCCCATTTTCCGTGTTGTTTGTCCAGCTGAAGGTGTTGCTGAGTTCTTGAAGACTGTTCTGCACGAGGACCTAAATTCTAAATGGGATCTCGACTCATAAAGCAAGCCGCGCTCTTTGATCACTTTTGTACCCAGCATTTCAAACTGTATGTTTTGTTTGCAACCCCAATTTTACATGCCAACTATTTTAAAAGATGATAGCAACATTTTTAAGCCGTGCCTATTTACCGTTTCGCATATTATGAGCCCTAAGACTGCTTTAGTATTATTACTTTACTTTTATGCTTAGCCATGCTTAGTTGCATTTGTTTACTACTTCACACCGTATCACTATAAAGATGGAATTTGTGTTAAATAGTTTTGAACTGTGGTTCAAATGTGTGTGTTTTGCAAATAACTCTATACAAACTATTTAGCTGAGGCAGGAAAGAGTATGAGGAGCCGGAGAACTTTTGGGAAGTTCATGTGACAGTACTTGTGGCAGGTACAACAGGAGATCTGCGCTGAGATCTTTCCATGAGACTGGTTGGTTGTTGGTGTGAGAGGAGTGTCTGCCCCGGCATATGAGGACCAGTTTGTCGTGTCACATGTCTTCAGTGCTTATCCATGCACACCACGTTACTCTGTATGAGCATGAGGCTCGATCTTAAAGCTTGCTGAGACTGGATGTTTACTCGTAGGTTGGCAGTGTTGTGTTAGTATGGGTGAGCTGCGACTCCTCACATGAGAGCGGGATACCCCACCCGATCAATGGTAGGCCCTTTGATTGCGAAGGCAAAAGGGATCTCTATCCTGGAGGACGGGTAAACGTCAGTTAAAGCTTGTGAATGGGTCCTGTGTGGTTGCCATATCAGAGGCTGCGGCTGCGATCCTTACTATGGTGCTCCTTTTCGTGGGTCAGGTGCATAAACTTTGCAGAGTTAAAATCAATACACATTGTCACGTTCCGAAGAGGGACACTGCTTAAGAGCTTCCATGATGATTAGTTTTGTTTTTCTTCTCTCCTCTTCTATTTCAAAATGTTTTGAATTCCAACCTTTAAGCTGTGATCAGGTGTAGAGATGACACCGACATTTAAAATGAACTCTCGTTCGGAATAACGAAGATCCCTGCGAGACAAGATAATAAAACTTGACAAGTTTTAAAATAAAACTTTCTTTCATATTTGAAATAAAATAAAATATTTTAAAATTGCATTTAGCACTTGAGCCAGCCATTACCTTTGAAATCATTGCATGCATACATTGTTGATAGGTAGTTCACGGTTTGTCAAGTATTCACGTACTCATGGCCTTTCACGCTCGCCTTTTTCAGGTTAGCTAGAAAATCGATCTCGTCGGCTTCTCAACTGTGGTTCAGGGTTCGCTCCTGCACTCGAGTTGCCTGCGGAAGAAGAGAATTGTCTTGCTGCTTGCTTCGCTTGTGGTTCCCGCTACTGTCCAGGCTCTTAGATTCACGGTAGTCTCGTTCAACTTTGAGAAGTTCGGTAAGTTTTATGGTTGATCTCATTGATTCAATTTAGCTTATCTTGTTTATTCATTCCGTTATGATTTTTTGATTGCTCACTTGTGATAAACGTGTTTGCCCAAACTCCTGGGACTGACTAAGCACGTAAGATCGGGTTCTATCGAAACATACGAAATCTCCATATTTTTAACCTTCATGATTTTAAAACTATTTGTAATTGATATTTCTAATTTTGACCAAAAACATGCAAACAAACAAAAAAATATTTTAAAGCGACTACCAACCTATTGGACATCGGAGGGAGTGCTCACTGCTCTGGCAGCGCGACGGGGTGTCAGTGAAACAAAAAAATCATGGTGAAAGAGATGCGTAGATGAAATTTAAAGGAGGAGTTGTTTGTCATTGAAGAACTGCGTTGCTGTAATTTGGTATTGTCGTCAACAGTTGACCCTGGTCTCTGATTTGCAACCAGCCAGTGAGAAAAAAGAAAAGAAAAAAATAAGTCACGGTAATGAGAAACATTTCATATCTGCAAAGTCAAATATAATGCCATAAGAAACCATTTGCTACAAGTTTGCTAGAACATTACTGTGCTTCAAGGCTGTGCAGTTTAAAAGCTAAATCACATAGATGAAAGATAAAAACACTCAGAGACGAATAAGATAGCCAAAAGATGTTTTGTGCTTTGTCGCTGATCACCCATAGATATTGCTGCAACTTGCATTTTTGCTTCTGCCATTTTTTTTCTCCTCCTTTCTTTCACTTTCTTCTTGTTCTCCTTCGAGGAGCCTTCCTCTCCTATGGTCCTGTCTAGAGATCAACCTCTTGCACTCTATTGCGTAGCATCTGAGACAGGTGTTGAACTCTACTATGAGGTTATCGCCCCACAAGATGTGGCTGTCTAGCAACATAGAGATCATTGTTCGCAAAAATATTGATACTGATGCTTCGCATGCCGATGTGTTCTTGCTTAACTAGGATGTATAATTTCTGGCTTGAATCTGCAGTCTCTAAAATAAGGAAGGAGAAAAAAAACACTCGTGCTGCTAAAGAGCTTTGTCATCTTTGCATATTCATGTGCTCTGAGTGAAAGGTCAATTTATAGGCCGGAAACATGCGGGTGTATGTAACCCACCAACCACTATCGCGTGCTCTTCGGGGGTACAGCAACTCTCTCCGGTCTCACGCAGCCGCAGCGGGGGGGCAGTTCGCGACTCGAGGCGTGGCCCTCTGCGGGGAGCTCCACGGCTACTGCAACAGAGCCGCGGAGGACCCGGTGGAGCAGCTGAGGGCCCGCGCTGACGGCCTAATCGACCAGGTCTCCCAAATCCTCGACGCCGA
>BCLH01002528.1:0-33631 GCA_001602315.1 Zoysia pacifica
TCTATTAGAATTTGAGGAAGCCTCTATTAGGATTTGAAGAACTTCAAAGTATACATTGACCATTAAACCCTCGTAGGAAACTAATATATTACCAAAAAGATATTTGAAATATTAACATGTTGATACATCTTTCACGCTAAACATAAATATTATTTATTGCTGACCAAATTTAGTTGGAGCATAATATTCATTTGAAATCAAGTAACTTGATTAACAAGTAGCACTATTCTTATCCGGAAGCATGCTTTGACTTCATTTTTATTGAGAGAAGTAAAAGCATAACTTATTCATTTTAATGATCTTGTGACCGTTTTCTGTTGTCATGACTGCTTTATTCTTTTTGTGAGTTGAGGTTGGTAATGTTCTGCCTGCCATTCTGATTTTATTTGTTTAGATATTGTCACTGCAAAATGAAATATTTACGTCTGGTGGAGAGCAGGATTTAATAAATAGGTATACCTTTATATTGTGCACGTCAAAATTGTTTGTCATCCTTATAGCCATAGCCATATTTGTTTATTGTCGCTTCTGAAACTGAGGATTGCTTGTCTCCATTCCAACTAGGATTTTGGGAAATAGGAAACATGAAACTGTAACTGAGAACAAGGATGATGGGGAATCTGATGATAATAGTGAGGGAGACGAAGAGGATGATGAAAATCAAGAAGATGAGGATGATGCTGGTGGTGATGAAGAAGGCTCTGATAAGGAAGGGAATGAAGAGGATGACGATGATGATCCTGCAGCCAATGGTGAAGGAGAAAGCGATGATGATGATGACGACGGTGAAGAGGATGAAGATGATGATGGGGAGGAAGATGAGGAAGAGGAAGAGGAGGAGGATGACGAGGACCCCTAACCGCCCACCAAGAAGAGGAAATGATCAAATGGCTACTAAGTGGTACCACCTTAATTGCAGTGATCCAGCTCTGTTCACCCATGCGTAGTGCTTTATTGGTTAGCAGGTAGGGGTTTTTAGCCATCCTGATGTACTTTCATAACCTAGTTTGGGAACAACAAAAAGAATACTCAATTGTGCATGTAGTATTAAAACTTTAATCATGTATCTGAGATTGCTATCAACCCCACTGATAGTATGAACAATCTAGAAATCATCTTATTGCATCTTATTTTATCAACATTGTTCTCAGTACTTTTTTTTTGGAATTTGATGTGAAATCCATCTAAAGTAATCAGTAACCACTATAATTATCGTTCTAGTAAATTATGTCAATTAAAATCTGACCACTTTTTGTCGAAACCATCACGGAAATGTACTTAGAAGCAATGTTTCCAAAGAAAAAAAAATGAATTCAAGCAAGAACATATCCATCACTCTCAAGAGAGAAAAACCACTGGGATCAATCAGCATCTCATGTTATCTCTATAAATGAAATTGTCCAAAGCTCCCATGTTCCACAGCTAATGACTTGCACAGCTCAACTATGAAAAGATAAACAAACCTGGGATCAAAATATATGATAATCCAGGCCAAGAAAAAAAGAGTAAACCAGTACAAAGTTCAGTAACCCGAAGAGCAACATTATGCCATAGGTGCCGACAGCTGAAACATATTGCTCCTCCTCTTGAAACCTATGGCCTCTGCTCTACACATTTTGCTGGTCTAGAACCATTTGAAGAGGATTCCACCGTGGGTGGCGAAGAAGGGGGCAAAAACAAGGGATTCGACAGCCATGAGCTTGATGAGGATGTTGAGGGAGGGGCCAGACGTGTCCTTCAGAGGGTCTCCAATAGTGTCACCAATAACAGCTGCCTTGTGAGGGTCTGAACCTTTCGGGCCAAGGGTCCTGGCATGCTCTGAAGCTCCAGCCTGAGTAAACCAAATATCAAAAGTTTTTTAGTAAATGAAGTACTTCTAGAACAGCTTTTTAAGTTTTATAAATTAATATGCACAAACTGTCAAAAAAAAAAGTGTCTCAGTATAGTCTGAGTGCAACATTACCTCAATGTACTTCTTGGCATTGTCCCAGGCACCACCAGTATTGGATGCAGAGATGGCAATCTAAAAAAGAGTAGAACGAAATGAGCAAAAAAGCCTGATGTGGAACGAAATGAGCAAAAAAGCCTGATGCAACTATAGTAGAGTACCAAAATTTGATAGGAACAGAAACAACCTGAACGCCTGAGACGAGAGCACCAGCAAGGACTCCTGAGAGGGTCTCAACCCCAAACAAAATGCCGACGATTAGTGGAGTGAGCATAACAAGAGCACCAGGGGGGATCATTTCTTTGATGGATGCATCAGTGGAGATCTTGACACAAGTTGCATAGTCAGGTTTTGTGGTTCCTTCCATGAGCCCAGGGATGGTATTGAACTGCCGGCGGACTTCCTCCACCATCTTGAGTGCAGCACTGCCTACACTCTTCATGGTCATTGCGGAGAACCAGTATGGAAGCATAGCACCAACGATAAGCCCAATGAACACTTTAGGTGTCAAAACATCGACGGTGTTGATAGCAGCACGGCTCACAAAGGCACCAAAGAGTGCGAGTGACACCAAGGCTGCTGAGCCAATTGCAAAACCCTGCGAATACAGAACCGTAAGATAGTTTTACTAGAGAAAACTACTCAACATGAGTGCTGTAAAATAATCCAAGGATTGCACTTTGTAGAAGTGTTAGAGCTCTTAAACCAAAGCATGTGGTGAATTTTAACCATGCATGGACGCTAAACTACATTTGCAGATGAAAATGGCAGGACCAAAATCCTACTTGTTTACCTTTCCAATTGCAGCTGTTGTGTTTCCAGCAGCATCTAGAGCATCAGTTCTTTCACGAATTCTATGGCTCATACCAGCCATTTCAGCGATTCCTCCAGCATTGTCACTGATTGGACCATAGGCATCAATAGCAAGACCTGTGGCAATTGTGCTCAGCATTCCAAGAGCAGCCACAGCAACACCATACATGGCAGCAAGGCTGAAGCTGAGGAAAATACTAAAAGCAATTGCAAAAATGGGGATAATGACTGATTTGTATCCCAAAGCAAGTCCAAAAATGACATTAGTGGCAGCTCCAGTTCTGCAGGAATCAGCAACGTCTTGCACAGGGCTGAAACAGAAAGATCAAAGATGTCATCAATGGTATATTGAAAGTAAACAAGAAATGCTACCAATACTTGTTGGCAAGCAAAAAACCACACCTACCCGTATGCATTGCTTGTGTAGTACTCAGTAACAAAACCAATGATTAGACCAGCCCAAAGACCAACAGCCACACACAAGAACAGTTGCCTGATGAATTAAATCAGAATGATATTGAATTGAAGCTACTCAGTAACAAAACAAATGATTAGGCCAGCCCAAAGATCAATTGTCACTCATAAGAAGAGATGTGTGACAAATTTAAAGCAGACTGAGATTGCATACCAGCTGTGTACTGTCTTCTGGACACCAAAGTTAAAAATGGTGAAGGTGTACGGAAGGCCCAGCCAACTGACAAGTGCAATCCCAACAGTCATAACAACTGTGGAAATTATAAGTTGCTTCTTGAGAGCAGGCTCTATTTCATTCACGGTTTTTATCTCAAAGAAATCTGTTGCAAACAGTGTTGTTATGAGACATCCTATAATACCCACAGAGCTGACAAGAAGGGGGTACATCATAGGAGTAAACTCAAGGTTGATTCCAAAAGATGAGATTGACGCCACAACAAGAGCAGCACATGAAGATTCAGCATATGAACCAAAGAGATCTGATCCCATGCCAGCAATATCGCCAACATTGTCACCAACATTATCAGCGATGACCTGCAAGTGAAACGACAGATCATCTTTACGCAAGGGTTCAGGAACAATTAATTGCTATAGCAGAAAAGGTGTATTTTGCTATAACTAAAAGCAAATTTGGCTTCGATGCCCCTAAACTTTCAAAAAAAACAGATAAAAAAAGAAATGACAATGCCACAAAGCAAGTGCAGTGTAGTAAAGTAGCACTTGAGGATTTGAAGTTTTCTGAACTCAAGCGAAATAGTTCTTACAGCTGGATTTCTTGGATCATCCTCTGGAATGTTCCTCTCTACTTTACCGACAAGATCAGCGCCAACATCAGCAGCCTTAGTATAAATACCACCACCAACACGACCAAAAAGAGCCATGGAGGAACCACCAAGACCATAACCAGTAATTGCCTCGAAAAGGCCTTCCCAGTCATCACCATAATAGATTCCAAACAAGTTGATAGCAATGTAAAGAACCAAAAGCCCACTGGCAGCAAGTAAGAAGCCCATCACAGCACCAGATCGGAAGGCAGTGATAAATGCCTTCCCAACACCCTTCCTGGCCTCTAATGTTGTCCGGGCATTCGCGTAAGTTGCTATCTTCATTCCAAGAAAGCCAGATACCAGTGAAGTGACTGCACCAAGCACAAATGCTATCGTACTGAAGATGGCATTCGCAAGGGCAGGTTTGCAAGTCTTGTCCTTGCTGTAGTGGCAAGGTTGACTCTTCGTGCTGAATCCCTCAACAGAACCCAGGAAGAGGAATATAAGGATTGCGAAGATGCCCATGAAGAGTCCAACATACTTGTACTCAGTAAAAAGGAAGGATGTTGCTCCTGTTCACAACAAATTAGGAAACAGGATGGTAAGTGCTTTAAGAAATTCAGACAATATAATAATGCTTGCTGAATAAAAGCTTGAAATGGGTAAAGTATTGCAAGAACCATAACAAGTTCAGTAACAAAATAAAATTGAGGTGATGATAGTGAACGGCAAACACCACTAAAATAAGAGAATATTGTTTCTGGCCATAACTTTGATTTCCACTTTTGATGCTGTCACACTAAAAAAAATGCACCCACATCATGGGTCAACATCATACCAACTGGAACAGAAAACTACAGACAAATGTAAACAATGATAGTCCCCTGAAGGACAAAATGATCTGGTGCCAAATTAAATGAGAACCATGAGGTCCATTGACAACTTATCCATCCATATTATCAGGAAAATTATAACCCGAAATACACAATGCAGCCAACTGGCACTGCAATGGGAGCCAACCAAATATAATCCTCCAAGATTACTAAGTGTTCCATACTATGCCAACTTACAAAAACACCAACCAAACTACATAGTGAACGCCACGGTAGTTCCGGTAATTCAAAACCAAACTTTTGTAGCCGCAGCACAGAGGAACAGATGGTCTGTCTCTGGCGCATCATGCAGACAGTAAACCGAAGTACAAGCAGCCAGCTCCACTTAAGACGTCATATTCAACCTATACAACTGTTGTCCCCAGATATTCTCAGATATGAATAGAAGACCTGACTCGGAAAACTAGTAGCTAAAACACGTTCCTAGTTATTTGATTATCATTATACAGATGCTTACTACAACGGTACCAGAATCCACTATAATCCGAACTAGGAGTAGTTCGTTTGTGGGCATCTGGACCAGTTATTACGGATGCCTTACGGAGTTACATGAAGATCTAATGTGCCTCGATACTGCCAAGCACATGTGCATCATGCAAGGATTTCAAATTCCAATGAATTATGAATAATCAAAGCAGCGATATGGTGGCTACAAAGATGGGCTCGAGTCTGGACCATTTAGTAATACAGGCACTATAACTTTGCTACCAGAATCAGCGGCAGAGAAGATAGAGGGGCCGTTTGCTATGGAGGATTTTTAAGTGGAAACTTTGGAGGAATCGTTCCCTTTATTTTGCTGACATCACCAATGTTTGGAATGAAGGAATCAACATTTGCTTTCCACTGGAACGGCTTCGTTTGCTTCGTAAAATGGAGGAATGAAACAATCCACTTCAAGCTCTGGGAAACTTTCCTTCGCAAAGCAAGCCGCTAATCTCTTCTCCCATCGTTGTTTTTTCCCGCGATGACTTGAGCGCTAAAGAAAATGCAACCAGGAAACTCGAAACAGAATCGATAAAATCCAACTACAATGACCCGTCGGTTAATTCAAGTGCTTAATAAATGTTATATCTCAATTCTCAGTTCTTGTATTTTTTTTGTTATTATATTTTTTCCTATTACTCTGTATTTTCTTTATGTTATTATATATTTTTTCTATTACTCTGTTTTTTCTTTATTCCAGAGCTTATAGGTGTGCATTAGTTCTTTCATTTGAATTAATTATTTTAAATTTCTTTAGTTTTCATTCCTGCAATCCAAACGCCAAAAGTTTTCAATTCCTTTATTTTTTATTTCTACAGTTTTCACACTTTTTTCATTCTTACGTTTTTCTCGTTCCTACGTTTTTTTTTTCTATTCTTTTTTCATTTTTTTTTCCAAACGGGGGCTGAGTGAGGACCACGTCCTGCAGGAACTTACTCCTCTGATCCTATCTCTTTATCTCTAACCCCACTTCTGGAATTTCACAGACTGCAAGAACTTATCCCTTCATATCTTGTCCCACAGACAGGACACATAATAAAACTGTACTAGTAGGATTTACTGCCATCAATTTTGACCAACAGCTCACACATTCCCAAAAGATACCCATAAGAGATACTACTAGTATCTAGGCGGAGTAGAATTAGATGGGTTTCAACGGGTTAAGGCTTAATTGCTTAGCCAGATTAGCTAGAGCACAGTAAAATAAAGCTTATAAGAAATTAAGAATCATTGTTGGAAAAGGTAGCAACACCAATTATTTAATCCCTTGCCTAGGTCCAACTAGCGTAGAGTACAAATGCAATATTAATCATCCATACATGATGTGGACTCCAGGGGCGAAGCCAGGACAAAACGCTACCGGGGTCAGCTCCATTACGCGATGGTGTCAGTTTACAAGAAACAGTAATTAGAGGAAGGATTTGTGGAATTCCATCGGTGTCACCTGACACCCATGGCTCCACATAGCTTCGCCCCTGGTGGACTCCATACGTAACTTCAGATAATAGACTAAAACTACAAAGAGTATCACCTTAATTATATACAAAAAGTGTACTGACACGTGCATAATGCAAACTGAGCAAATTCTTCCATCAAAACTAGGGATTAGACATTTAGACGAAGCTCCTCTCGAGCCTAAATAGCTTCTACATGCAGGAGTACCCCTAAAATTGAATGCAAACAACTTTCCTTTCCCATATCACATAATCTCCGTTCACAATTACATGACATTCTAGGGGCATGAAGATTAAAAAAGAAATAATATATATATATATATAAACGAAAACAAGCAGGACAGAGAGATAAACAGATATATATTGAAGAGAGGTATGTACTGTGAAGTGAGAATGGTATTTATTTGTGATGAATACTAAAGTATATTTAAATGTGAACGGAGAGAGGAGCAAGCAAAACAATATCAAAACATCATGGCAGCAATTCGGCGTCTAAACCAGCAAAAAGCCACGAATATTTCAATCATTTCCAACAAAATTCTACTATAAGGCGGCCAGTATTCTCCTGAAAATCTCGTCACGTATGTGTATCCACACTCCCCCCCCAAAGAAAAATTTTAAAAACAGAGAGGATTAAACGGCGCGAGCATATGCACTCAAAAAGAGCCACCAGAATCCCCACAGTCTCACCTTCGGAGATGGCGCTTTGGATCTCCGCGCACTTGACGACGACGTTGTGGTCGTTGAGCCCCTCCTCCTCCTCGATGAGGTAGTCGCTGGGCCCGCTCTTCCCTGCGGCGGCGCCGTCCGCGCGCCGCTCGGGGGAGAGCCGCACCCTGGAGACCAGCACCCACTGCAACACCGCGAACGCTATGCCCACGGCGGCCGCGACCGGGATGAGCACCTGCGTCGCCAGCTCCGGCAGGATCGCCGCCGCAGCCATCGCCGGAGACCACTCCAACAACCCTTCTGATTTCCCTTCTCGAAGGTTTCGGCCCAATGAACCGTAATCGCGGAGAGTGGTATGTGAAGCGAGGAGACGACAGAGTTGTGGCCCAGCCCTTATAAAGGCTCAGCAAACGACGAGCCGAGCAATGAGACGCCTGCGCTTGGAGTGTGGTTTAACTTTTCGCTGGAATTGAGTAAAAAAAAAAACTTTCGCTGGAATTTCGTGGGTTTTGGGGGGTTTTAATGTGAAGAAATTGATCGGTGACGGAAACAGCGGCTAAAAGCTACACGAATCAAACAAATCATGAAAGTTACTCGTACCCAAAGACGAAGGAATCATGAGGTGTAAAGGAGTTGTGAGTTCATGTTGGTGGTGTTATCCTCCGTATGAATAAAAACCAAGGGAAACAAGCAAAACAATACATATTCATTGATGTAGTACTCTATGTTATTATATGTATACTGATTTGTCAGTATAATCAAATTGATGGAATACATAGATGTACTTATTTTTTAACCATAATCAAATTGATGGAATACATAGATGTACTTATTTTTTAATCATAGTCGCAGTTTGATTTTTACATTATCTTTTATTATTCATTTTATTCAAATTCTAGCTCCATTACTATAACTATTTTATTTTATCTTTAAAAAATGATGTATGCGTGACAACTTAAATCTATTTTAAATGAGTTTGATTTCTATTATGGCAATGACATATGTATGCAATGTCATAGATGATAACAAGTGTCGGTGTGACACAATAAAATTTACCTAATTGAAGAGAGATTTAGTGCGCTAATCTATGATGACCTAATCTATGACTTATAGTTTAGTCTGGTTTGAGTCGTCACGGAAGCGTAACACCCTATGTTCAAGAGTGGATCGTATGAACTTAAGAATACGAGTACAATGGCGAAAAAGCCTTGACACGAACAAGGGCTCTAGCACACGAATGAGGATGTGTTTACCATAGTATGTTCGATCTCATTGTTTAAGGCCCTCGATACCATTTTATATAAAGAGTCAGATCGGGGTTACAAGCTTGATATTTATGACCCTCTGATGTGTGGGGCCGTGGTCGTCGCCAAAGATGATCCTCCCGTGCCCGCTGACGTCGGAGCAGGGTGTCGGTATCTTTCGTTGGTCTTTTGTCCAATGTAAGGGACAAACGTCGTCTGGATGATTTACTTTCTTCTACAATGCTTTATCTCCGACAAAGCTGCTTTTATCTTTGTTGGACGCTGTCAGTAATCTCTGTCCTTGTTAGAAGTTCAGCGTTAAAGCGGTGGCCGACCCTCAAGGGTCGGATAAAAATGTTGGCTTCTCAGCCGTTGATTGGCTGAGCTTTGTCGTTGTGTGGTCATGATCTTTCGGTGATCGTACTCTCGTGTTCGTGCGCCCTGACCCTTCTGCGTCTTGATGCAGTGCAGTCCTTCATAGTCGTAAATTAGTCCATGGGCCATAGCTCACAACCGAGTCTTCGTATATACTTCGGCCCGTAGGTATTCCGGTACATGGTCTTATTGTGTGATGTGGATTTTTTTTCACCACGTTCTCTTGCGTTTTTTCTACGGGCTACGTGCACAGAGGTTAGAGACAAACATAGCGGTTGTCCTCTCATTCCTCATCAGCCCAGCCCATAGGAAAGGGGAATACTCAGAGCACGATGACGTGGCACCGCTGTACAGGCTGGAGCTAGCTTCGGGCCCACTGTTTCGATAGGACTCGGTGGACCCGCTTAACTGCAGCCAGAGCTTCCAGCGGCGGCATCGTGGCATCTCCGGCGTTGATTCGGATGGGCTCCTCTCGCTCTCCTGCTTGAGAGCGATCCCGATAATCATGGCAACATATACTTGCAACTTAAATCGAATTTGAAAGGAAAATATATGAAAACTTTATATTCAGATGCAGGTTCCCTTGAATTTCGATCTGCAACTTACGGATTGCGAGAAAAATTTCTACATCCAACATTTTTTTCCTGTAAAATGTTTTATGTGAATTTTTTTGTAACATTCATATGAAATTCACGTTACAAGAGGTCTTATTGTCTTAAAGTCACTGAGATTGTAGTTGGAGCATGAAAGTAACTTTTTGTTAGACCAAATCATGAAAGTCACTTTCTGTTAGACCCAAAACATGGGGAGTTAGGAGCAAGCACTTGCGCTTTTCCTTCCCCTTCACAAGCATCATGCATGTTCCCGTTTTGAAAAGTACTCCATTCATTTTGTTCATGTACAACTAGGAACGAGTTTCATGTATGCTCCCAACGCACAAATATATACTAGTATGCAGCAATATTCCTGCTAGGCGAGTTTTTTTTTTTTAAAAAAAATAATAGTGCAAATGCCATCTCTGTAGGAGGTACACCATCTTGCATGAAACGCCATTGAAGAACACACGACTCATCATCTGGTTCGAACCAAGACGCAGCCATGAACAAGGAACACTACCGGAAACATGAAAACACCGTGGCCACACGCCGTTTATCTGAGACGGATAAGAGGGGACGAACGAGATTCAGGCCGCAGAGTTCTGGCCACAATAATTCAGAAAACGGCATCCTTGCAGCACTGGAAATCAGGGCACAATCTCCATAGGGGAAAAGTACTGGAGCAAAAAAAAAAGAGCATCTACACTTACGCAAGAATATATGTATATCTTGAGTACGTGTGATTCTGTGAACGGAGCTTATCGTTTTCAGAGTCCAAGATGCGTGTCCTGGCTCTGACATGGAAAGGAAAATATGCATGCTGATCTTCAGCGTACGTGATGCTGTCACTGCTCTTATCTCTTTCAGACCGTTGCAGGACACAAGTCTTCTCGGGATGGACCATGGCTTGTTAGGGAAGCATCGTTTCATATTTGTATTTCTGAGAGAACGAGAGATGGTTATCATGGATGGATTGATGTATTGAACCTCAGGTATCGGTTTGTATAACGTACAAGATCTAGGTATATATAAGACTTCTCTAAAATACATATGTACTACCGGGATACATATAGTAGGGTAAAATAATAATCCCAAATTACGATCAATTATACTCTAACGGTATTGCCTATCGACCTATCTAGTGGTTATGTGCTCTGCTGAGCGATTACAAAAGATGCGAAGTGGATGAATCAGTGAGTGGGTGGCATACATTGTCGACCATCGTCTATAGGTCCGGATTCCTTTTCTAATTTAATTTTGAGGATTCAACGTCTCTTTAAATTTAGACTAGACACAAAGAGATTACTTAAAAAAAAAGATGGTATTCTGTTAACTTCGAGTTTATTGAACAAGTACATAAATTTAGACTAGACGCAAAGAGATTACTTAGAAAAAAAGTTGGTATTCTGCTAACTTGGAGTTTATTGAACAAGTACATAAATTTAGACTAGACGCAAAGAGATTACTTAGGAAAAAAAAGTTGGTATTCTGCTAACTTCGAGTTTATTGAACAAGTACTAGCAGAGATGCGCGTTGATAGGTTCCAGAAACTTCAGCTAGTTCAAGCATTAGGCCTCTTTGGAATGCGAAATTTTTTCCTGTATAATTAAGTTGATTTCTACGAAATTTTTGTAAAATTATTATAAAATTTCTACGTTTCATAGGCCTCTTTATAAAATCTTCTTTGGAACGAGAGGACAACTGCTATGTTAGACCTCCTTTAAAACGTGAAATTTTTACGAAATTTCTGCATTCCAAAGAATCCTCGCTCTAAGTTGGGAGCTCTGAGAATAACCCTGCTGGAAGTGGCGGGTCCAGCATAGTAATAGAAGCAGAGTAAATAAAAACTCAACCGGAGGTGCGTCGGTCCACTGCCACAAGAGCCCTCCTCCAAAAACACTGTCGTCGTCGTGTGTGAACCATCGATCTAAGCAAATGGACGGCGTATAAGTTGAGCAACACATGCGTGCATGGCAAAAAAAAAAAAAAATCCGCTCATCCAGGAGTAGCAATCAGTCAAGATGCTTGTGTTTTGTGTACCGTCCGTGTCAAACTCTGCTTACGGACAAAGCAAGCAAGACAAAGCAATTATTATTACTCAGTCCATTCTAAAAACAATTTTTTTCATCTAAACGACAATATTTAAAATCAGACGACCACCCTCGTTTGAGTCGTGCACTTTCAGCATTGATGCCCAACCGTTAGTGTCAGCTGTCATGTGGAGGAAAAACTACGAAAAACTCTCAGCCGTCAGAAAAAAAAGGAGCCTGTTCATCACAATTAGTTAACACAGGTTTCCTTAACGATAGCTACTACTTGCCGTGTCATCACTGGGTATCTGCTTTTTCTTTACTCGGAAGAGAATCTGTGCTCGCGCCACGTCAGTGTCACGGTCGTGGAATAAGTTTCGTTTTGTTAGGTGTCGGTCGGTCTATTATTGATTATTCTGTTTCCCTTGATAACTGAAGCGCGTCGGCCAGCCAAGGATCTTCAGACACGTAAACGTGGTCTTAACAGTCCCCAGTTATTCCGTCAAGATATTCCGGAACGATTAAGCATAAAACGCAAGCCTGATCATCTCACGAATTTTATTCGACCATGATTTGATTGTCAGCGTCTGGAAATCAAGAACTGACAAGCCGTTTGATGAACTGACAAAAATAATTGGCCCTAGAAGCCCAGGATGCCTGGTGTTACAGTCCATTGGGCCAGATTGTTAGGTTGTTGCGTTCGTTGTTGTTTCGAATTTTCATCAAGATTCTTCAGAATTTGAACAAAAAATTAAGACCTCTTTCAGAATTTCACCAGCTAACCGATCCGATTAACGAAACATTTTCGTCGCGGCGCCACCACGGCATTGTGAGTGTCTACTCGCTCCATTGCGAAGGCAGCTTTTTTATTTTGCAATAGCAATTCCAACGCTTTTTTTTATATTTTTTCAATTTGGCTATTCCTCCGCACCTCCTCCGCTCCTTTTTTTTTTTTTTTTTTTTCCTCTTCGCCTCGCTTGCACTCCACCGTTCCCCGATCTCGCGGGGTCTCCTCGCCGGCGCGCGGCGGCGGCGGCGGTGGAGATGGCGGGCAACGACAACTGGATCAACAGCTACCTCGACGCCATCCTCGACGCCGGGAAGGCGGCCATCGGCGGCGACCGCCCGTCCCTCCTGCTCCGCGAGCGCGGCCACTTCTCCCCCGCGCGGTACTTCGTCGAGGAGGTCATCACCGGCTACGACGAGACCGACCTCTACAAGACATGGCTCCGCGTACGTCCGTCGCCGATGCGAGCGCGGGAATTCCCCCTCCTTTTCTCCTTCTTCTACTTGTCCGCTCCGTTGTTGCCCGTTTGATGTCCTTGGCCGATCTGTGCCTTCTGCGTCCGCAGGCGAACGCGATGCGGAGCCCGCAGGAGAGGAACACGCGGCTCGAGAACATGACGTGGAGGATCTGGAACCTTGCCAGGAAGAAGAAGGAGGTGAGCTCGGTTCTTTTCTCAGATTCCTTCTCTCTCCTGGACAGTGCTAGCTCAAATTGACGTTTGATGTTGGATGAGTTTGTGGCTACGATTCCCTGCAGATGTTAGCCATTACCTGGAGTGGCTTAGATCGCCCAGTTGCTTTGCTTTGGAAGAGCTAGAGGTTGCACAGGTTTTGCTTTTTGATGCTTTGGAGGGCACTCTTGATACGCGGATTACGCGTGGCATTCTTACTGCAGAAATAGACGTCAGCCCTGGAAAAACTGGTATTGGTCGCTGCTAGAGCTTTGAAAAGATATTCTCTGCCAACTATGCTACCTCCGCTCTGTTTCTACTAGTCACTCAGTCCAGTGACTGGTTTCTCTTGACAAGCAAGTAGCCCAATAGTGCTAGATGAGATGCTAGGCGCAATAGAATTTCACGGATAGCAACTAGTACTTACTAGCTGAATAGCTGAACGTATGGGATATGCTGATACCGCAAATCCTATTCCAGCATTTGTCTATTGTGAAGGCTCTCCCCTGTCTACTGTCTGTTGTGAAGGCTCTCACCAGTGTACTATTGTGGCCTCTTAGGACGCTTTACAGTCCATTTTGGCTAGTTCCTCCACTGTATAGCTAAGCACTGTAATCTGGGAAGAAGCAAATTGTACATATATAGTTGGCCCCTAGTTTCTGTGTTAACTCTCAGGTTTTACTGCATTTTCTCCTTAATTAGTTTGTTACTAATTTAATACCCATTGTTGTGTTAGTCCTAGTATAAACATTGTACCAAAGAAAACAAAGGCCATTGTGTCTCGTTGGGGCTAATATTAATGCTGTATCTATTCTTAATTTTCCATTTCATCTTTTCTTATATTCATGCTCGGGTATACAGTTTGAGAAAGAAGAAGCATGTCGTTTGTTGAAGCGCCTTCCAGAAACTGAGAAAACAAGAGCTGATGCTAATGCAGACATGTCTGAAGATCTATTTGAAGGAGAAAAGGGAGAAGATGCTGGTGATCCATCTGTTGCCTATGGCGACAGCACCACTGGAAGCTCACCTAAGACAAGTTCAATTGATAAGCTGTATATAGTACTGATCAGGTATGTAGAATGCTCATTCAAATAAAATGCTTTATCTTTTTGAATTATTTCTTCGACACAGCAGAAGGAAGAAATAACTTATTAACCCCCATATCAGGTTAATTTTGTTGGAGAAATTTTCTTCTTCCATACCTTGTAGTTTAGAGAAATCTTCACAAATATGAAGGATGTGCACCATCTTATCCATAAGGTTTTACAGTAGTATATGCTTTCTCAACCAGTATATGCTTTTACTGTAGTCTACATGGTCTGGTCCGTGGTGAGAATATGGAGCTTGGCCGAGATTCAGATACCGGCGGCCAGGTATTGTTCCTGCTCTTAGGTCATATGTAAAAGAACAGTCATTGTCATATGCAACTGCATGACATGTTGGTGTGATCTAATTTGCTCTATGCATCTCCGATTTCTGAAAACTAAAATTTTATCTGAATATTATTTCTTAGTGAGGCTTGGACTCAGCACTAGTAGTGTTTTACAACTTAATTTTTTACATTAGAGTAAAATAGTTGCTTAATAGAGTACTATTCCTTCTAATCTTTCCAAGTTAAATAGGTCGTATTACTCTCTTCCTCACATATCTAGATCTCTGTATTGCCTATTAGAAATAAATATATCTTACTGCTAATAGATAGAAAGTTGTAATTTATGCCTGTTTCTATTTTTCCATGTGAGAAATTTCCACCAAGAGTAAGACCGCATAATTTCACTTTAATACATTTTGTAGGTCAAATATGTGGTCGAACTTGCGAAAGCATTGAGTTCATCTCCTGGAGTTTACCGGGTTGATTTGTTAACAAGACAAATCTTAGCACCAAATTTTGATCGCAGTTATGGTGAACCTGTAGAAATGTTGGCGTCAACAAGCGGTAAAAACTTGAAACGTGAAAGGGGAGAAAGTAGTGGCGCATACATCATTAGGATACCATTTGGTCCGAAAGATAAGTATCTGGCTAAAGAAAATCTATGGCCTTTCATTCAAGAATTTGTTGATGGTGCACTCAGCCATATTGTGAGGATGTCAAAAACCATTGGCGAAGAAATTGGCTGCAGACACCCAGTATGGCCTGCTGTGATTCATGGGCATTATGCCAGTGCAGGGATTGCTGCTGCTTTGCTTTCAGGAGCACTAAACATTCCTATGGCGTTCACAGGACATTTTCTCGGTAAAGATAAATTGGAAGGGCTTCTCAAGCAAGGACGGCAAACAAAGGAACAAATAAATATGACATATAAAATAATGTGCCGAATTGAGGCAGAGGAATTATCACTTGATGCATCTGAAATCATCATTGCAAGCACTCGGCAGGAGATTGAAGAGCAATGGAACCTGTATGATGGTTTTGAGGTTATACTTGCAAGAAAGCTTCGAGCTAGAGTTAAACGTGGTGCTAATTGTTATGGTCGTTATATGCCTCGTATGGTTGTAAGTATACACATTTTCCTACCCTATTGTGATGGATCATGACAGCTGTATTTTTCAATTAGAATCATATGTATGCCAATTATCCAATGTGAGTTGTGACTTTTTAATTTGCATTAATTTCCCTTCTATATACTCTGCAGATTATTCCTCCTGGTGTTGAATTTGGTCATATCATTCATGATTTTGATATGGATGGCGATATAGATAATCCGTCCCCTGCCTCAGAGGATCCACCTATTTGGTCTCAGGTCACTGAATTTTCTTAGGTTTAATGCTAATAAAATCTCATTTAATACGGAATCTGGTATATCTCATAGTCATGTGCATCTATGTTTAAGCACTGTTGATACTTATACATGCGTGTGATGGCAGATAATGCGCTTCTTTACGAATCCTAGGAAGCCAATGATTCTAGCTGTTGCTCGTCCATATCCTGAAAAGAATATTACAACACTTGTCAAGGCCTTTGGGGAATGTCGACCATTGAGGGAACTCGCAAATCTCGTAATATTCAATTTCGTTGTCTTGATGTTCTGTATTTCCTTTTACAATGTCAAGACCGCAGAATGTCTTGTATCAAATGATATTAGATTCACTTTTGATTGTACTGCAGACATTGATAATGGGTAACCGTGAAGCTATTTCTAAAATGCACAACATGAGTGCTGCTGTCTTGACATCAGTGTTGACATTGATTGATGAATATGACTTGTATGGTCAAGTAGCATATCCCAAGCATCATAAGCACTCAGAAGTTCCTGACATTTATCGTTTGGCCACTAGAACAAAGGTATCCTGCTCTGAAATCTTTAAAAATGCAGATGTATTATTTTCTTTTTGCTGCTTTTTTTCCATGGTCTGAAACCAACCATTTGAGCAACCTATAGTAGTATGGTTAATACTAATGTTCTATACATGGATGGTGATAAATTATTGATCTTTCTCCAGGGTGCTTTTGTAAATGTAGCTTACTTTGAACAATTTGGAGTTACGCTGATAGAGGTCAGAACTCTTGTGATCCTAATTAACTGCTATTATAATCTTGTTCTTTAGTGTCTTAAATGCAACCACTTTGTTATACCAGGCTGCTATGAATGGTTTGCCTGTGATAGCAACAAAAAATGGAGCCCCTGTTGAAATTCATCAGGTGTGTTTACCTTAAATTCATCAACTGTATTTTATTCTTAAATATATCTACTAATTGCAGTGCATGACTTTCTGTTTTCTGGTGTGTGATAATGCAGGTGCTGAACAATGGTCTCCTTGTTGATCCACATGATCAGAATGCAATTGCGGATGCACTATATAAACTTCTTTCTGACAAGCAACTTTGGTCAAGATGCAGAGAGAATGGGCTGAAAAATATTCACCAATTCTCCTGGCCTGAGCACTGCAAGAATTACTTGTCAAGGATATTGACTCTTGGCCCAAGGTCTCCTGCTATTGGTAACAAAGAGGAGCAGAGTAATGCACCTATTTCAGGAAGGAACCATATGATTGTATTTTCTGTAGACTCTGTTAACAAGGAAGATCTAGTCCAGATCATAAGAAATGCAATGGAGGTTATACATTCTGAAAAGAAGTCAGATTCAACTGGTTTTGTGTTGTCAACGTCACTGACAATATCAGAAATACATTCGCTGCTAGTATCCACTGGGATGCTTCCTACTGATTTTGATGCCTTCATCTGCAATTGTGGGGGTAACATTTACTACCCTTCATATTCTGGTGAAGCGTCAAGCAATCCTAGGGTTACATTTGTATTAGATCAAAATCACCAGTCTCATATTGAGTACCGTTGCGGAGGAGAAGGTCTAAGGAAGTATCTAGTGAAGTGGGCTACTTCAGTGGTAGAAAGGAAGGGAAGAATTGAGAGGCAGATTATTTTTGAAGATCCAGAACACTCTTCAGCCTATTGTCTCACATTTAAAGTGGTCAATCCGAATCATGTAAGCTTTTTATTTTCCAGTGTCTTTTACTCTAGAATTTTGGTGGGCATACGTGCGCCCATCATTTTCAAGTATTTTTTTCTCATTCTGTCCATATTTCTTAGACATGAATTTTTTTTCTTACTGCAGCTACCTCCTTTGAAAGAGTTGAGGAAGTTGATGAGGATCCAATCACTCCGTTGCAATGCTCTATATAACCACAGTGCTACCAGACTGTCTGTTGTTCCTATTAACGCATCACGTTCTCAAGCTCTAAGGTTTGGCATTGTTTCTGACTTCTGCCATTTCTCTCTCTCTCTCTCTCTCTCTCTCTCTCTCTCTCTTTACAGTAAGTGCTTCAGCATTTTAGGTCGTGCTTGATAAAAAAAAAAGTTTATTTGTTTGAACAAGGAATTGCATTCGAAATCTTTCCTAAACAAGTGTGTGATGGGTAGGCCCCATACTTCACTTACTGTCTACTGTGTTCCAATGACCGGATAACAATTCATTTTGACGCATTCAAGTTTTTGTAAAAGGTTACACACCTTCGCATTCGTTAGATGTTCGATACTATCCTGTTTGCTTAAAGTTGGCAAATGGTTACTGCTCTCACTCTCGTTGTGTCTTAGCCCTATGCGCTTCTTGCCACCAGTCTCTATTGGCTGCCCCCTGACCAAATCTTTTATTCATTTACTAGGTACTTGTCTGTGCGATGGGGGATAGAGCTGCCAAATGTTGCAGTCCTTGCTGGGGAAAGTGGCGACTCAGATTACGAAGAACTGCTGGGCGGTCTCCACAGGACTATCATCCTGAAAGGAGAGTTCAACGTCCCTGCAAATCGGATCCATACTGTTAGGAGGTACCCCTTGCAGGATGTCGTCGCACTTGACAGCTCAAACATCATCGGCATAGAGGGTTTCTCTACCGATGATGTGAAGTCTGGTCTGCAGCAGATGGGCGTACTGACATAATGACTCCCACATGTTTCGAATACCACACGTTACTAAAAAGAAGAAAAAAAACAAAAGGGTGACGAAGCAAGTACCACTGTTTCCATGTTTGATGGAAATGCCGATTTTGTTTGTACTAGTTCGTATAGTTTTGTGCGTGTGTGGTCTATTCTTCACTGTGAATAACTGCCCTCTTTGTTTGTACTACGCCCAAATTTTGAAGTGAAAACACTACGTAAATGTGTCCATATATTGATATGGGAAAAAGAATGCAAAAGAAAAGATGATTCAGAACGACAGCGTTCAACCTTGTACTTTCTGAGATGTTCTACATTATAGTGATCAAGAAAAAGATTGTTCAGTAATTTGGCTAGTTACTGGGTGGTTTTATTACCATCTGTTTTGCTTCATTTGGGATAATAGAATAACCCCGCATCATATCTTTTCCCTCATCATTACTTTTGCCGGAGGAGAAAGCTGGAGATATCCACAGGCCGGGCATGCCGCAGCGCACCCTGTCACCGCGCCGTGCTGTGCGGGTGAACGAATCCCGCGACCGCAGCGTGTTTGTTTTGTGGACGCCGCAGCGCGCTTTGGACACGCCAAACCGCAGATAGGAACCTTGCGGCCGCAGCAACGGTGCTGGATCGGGAGAGTACGGAGCCCAGTTCCGCGGCGAGGTGCGCAGAAAAGGCTCGAAATGACGCGTTCGGCGAGTGGGAAAGCCACCTCTCACATTCATTAAAAAAAAGCGGACAAGTTTTCAAAAAAAAAAAAAAAAAAGAAACGGATAACTCCGGGTTGACAGGGAAGGATCCTGTCCAAGACATCAAGTGCGGTTCCGAAGTCGGCAACGTGTGCACGGTACCAGCTCCCGACGGCGAATGGAGGACTGAGGTTTCAAAAAAAAAAAAAAAAAAAAGAGTTACCCCAAACATGGAACAAAAGGTAGGCAACGTGAGCTGGGGTCTATACCAGCACGAAATACCTTGCTAGAAAGGCATCTACCTTATTGTACATGCAGATCGATATTCTAGTCCTAGCAAAAAAATATGTAGTGATGTGTACAGTATTAAATTAATGAAAAAAGAAATTCTAGCAACAAAATCTAAGCATTATGATGTAGAAGATTTGCCTAAATTAGGCCCTCTTTGGTGGAGATTATGAGACTAATTTTGCTAATAATTATTATAACTTATGCTATAATTTCTATCAAACACTTAAAACTCATAAAACTCATAAGTGATAATATATACAATCACCTATAATCACTTATATAAGATACAAATAGTACTCTCTCTATTCTCAATTAGTTGTTTTTTCTTTTTTATTTGTCATTCTCACTTTTTAATACATAATTTTCTATTTCTAATATATTCTTATCTCTATATCTCTCTTTATATTCTTATCTCTATCTCTATCTCTCTTCTCTTTATTTTCAGCGTAGCCCATTTTTTTTACCATCTTTCATCTTTAATCCTCGTGGCTACATTTAAAACGATAACTAAAAAGAGACAGAAAGAGTAGCTTTTTACCATTTCTCTATTTTTATCGCCTATAATCTATATTGAATAAACTATTTTGTCAAATACTCTTTTTGACATAAAAAATAGATTATATAAGATAAATTAGATAAGTGATTTAATAATTTAAAGTGTGAGCAATTTTTTAAATAATCATAATCTTTACCAAAAGTCCCTTAGTGTTGCCTGCGTAGACATTTCGCTCCAACGTTCAAAAGCACGAAAGCAAAGAAAATCCAGAGTAGAAAAAGGTGGCTTTGCCTCACACGACAGGAGAGGAGACACACTAGATATCTAAGTAGCATGGGATTAAAGATAGTAGAAAAGATAAAATATTTTAAAAATAAAGAGGAGACAAATAGAGATAAAATGTATTGAGAATAGAAAAATATACTTTTTTATAAAAAAAATCTATTTCTAAGTTTTTTTATACTGTGTTTTATTTTTCTCTTTGATCAATAATTTTTAAAAATTAAGTAATTTTTATGAACACATAAATTATATTTTATAAAAATATTTTTTAATGGTGAATTTAACTTATATAAATTTTATGTTATTAAAGTTAATCGAATTTATATAAATTTTTGTTAAAAATAAGAAAAAAATATAGTGAATCAAAACTAGAAATAGATTTTTTATGAGAAAGCGAAAATGATAAATAAAAAAAATTTGTAAACTCTGTCGGAGACGGAGGGACTAAAAACAAAACCATTCCCCATCGGGATTTCCATTCGACGCCGCCGTCACCCCAGGCAACCTCGAGCTCGCGCCGCACCCCCCGGAGCCTCGAGCCCACACCCGAGCGAGCGCCCCGTCCCGCCGTGGATCTGTCCGTAACGCGGGCGTCACCGGCCGGACCCCGACGGACCCGATGGTGCGCGGCGCCGGCGGGGGCGAGTAGCGAGGCGGCGAGCGACGGACGGATCGGCGGCGCGGTGAGGCCGAGGCGTGGGCGCGGGCCACCATGTCTGCGGTAGTGTGCGGCAAGAGGTCCTCCTCCATCTTCGCCGACGAGCTCAGCCCTTCCTCTTCCTCCCCTCCGTCCCCTCACAACCACAACCACCACCATCACCCTTCCAAGCGGTCCCGCTGCTCCCCGACCCGTGCCTTCGACGGCGCCGTGGGACGGAGGGAGGCGCTCGTGCATCATCTCATCGCCCTCTTCCCCTACATGGATCCGCAGGTTCGTTTTTGGTATTGTTCCTTGCTTATTCGTTTATCATTTGCGAAGTTATGGTGGGAGTTGTCGTGTGGATTCTTAGATTCATCAGTGCTTGGACCTGCGGATCAGATAAGTAGTATTATTCGTTTGAACAAATACCCACCCTTCTAGTAAATTCTTGATTTACAAATAATCTTCCTGATAATATTTGCGTTGGTCTATGTGAATGTGATATGTCCTATCTAAAGTTATATTTTCGTATGTCCCCATGCTATTGATATATCTGATGTCCTGTATTATTTATGTGAAATACATCTTGTTCGCTTTGTGCTCCTGAGTTTCATTTTTGACTTGTCATTTTATAAAGTGGCATTGAGTGGATTGTCTTGATCTATTCTTACCGTTATTATATGGCCTTGATTTTTATTTCGGTATACTGATTTCCAAACGAACGGCAGTTACTCGAAAGAGCTCTCGAGGCATCTGGAGATGATTTAGATTCTGCAATCAAGAGTTTGAATGAGTTGCGTCTGGAGTCGGAGGCTCTCGCATCAGCTGCTGTATGTGAACCCGATAACAGCCTATCAACAGCTCTTAAGCTGTCAGCTGAAGGTACATATTTTTAACCTAAAATAGCTGCATACCAAGAAATTGTGGCATATATGATTCGCACAATAACGTATACCTTCTAAATATTGTAAGAGCTTGTTAGGTTTCTGATATCACAAATCTCAATACTTGCTTGATGCAATACTAATTACCATAAAGGATAATCGTTTCTTTCCAAATTGCAGTGGATGATTATGTTGTGTTGATCCAAATTTTCCATCCTGCACTTGCAATATTCCATTCTCTTTAGTCTTTTGAAGTAGCAGTAAGCGCATGTTCCTTTCATATGCTATTAAATCGAGCTATCAAGCTGCATCATTTTGTTCTCAATTGGACTACCATGTGTAGTTTTTTTTTGTTATTATTACCTTAGCTCCTATTAATTCTATTTCTATGATACATGTATATGAGTGTGCAACCAATTTGATACTGCTACATCTTGAATCACTTCTATTTTCTTTTGCAAACATTCCGAATGTTAACTTTACATGGTTCTCCACTTGGACAGATGCTGTTACTAACAGCCATTTGGATGTAATCACTGGCAACCCATCTACAACTGATAATTGTCAGACAAGTAATCATAGTGCTGTATGGGTTGATCTATTTGTTGAAGAGATGATGAGTTCCTCTGACTTAGATGATGCACGCGCTCGTGCCTCTAGGGCTTTGGAGGCATTTGAAAAATCCATCATGGAACGAACAGGGGCTGAATCCCTGCAGAATTTGCACAAGGTAATATAGAGCACTTTGCATGCCGCTTTGATCTGGACATGTCCTTTGGAGTTTGGTGGCTCAAGTTGTTAACATTTTTAACTTCTCCATAGGAAAATGTGGTTCTGAAGGAACAACTGGCAATAATTCTCCAAGAGAATGCTGTTCTGAAGCGGGGTGTTGCGATACAACATGAGCGCCAAAAAGAGTTTGATGCGAAAATTCAAGAGGTTCACAGCCTCAAACAGCTGGTTTTGCAGTACCAGGAGCAACTAAAAACACTTGAGGTACTTACCTAGTTATCACCCATTGCTATTTTGATCCTTTTATGTTTATCCTACCAAATGGTAAATTGTTAATTGTGTTTCGCTGCAGATAAACAATTATGCACTTAGAATGCATTTGAAGCAAGCTCAGCAGAACAGTTCTATGCCTGGGCATTTTCCTCCTGATGTCTTCTAATAAACCTAAGGGTTTTATCCATCATCTCATACTAAGCATCGTGACATGTGAAGTGAGAGATTAACCTATTCCCATTGCAATAGGTAGACTCGACTTCGTTGAGCAGAGGCGCCATATGTTGCGTAGGTCACTGATGCAACAGCAACAGCATCAACTAGCATGTGTTCTATCGGAGTATACATTGTAAGTGGCAATACGAATATCAATCCATGTATCTAAGGTCCAAGGACATGTATACTGAGAAAGAATGTAAATTTATTTATTCTTTTCTAAAGGATATGTTTATCGGTAAACTCATTACTGGAGTGATGATTTCTGCGTAATGTGATTATATTTGAGCCGGCTTCTTTGTACCAGCTCTTGTTTGTAAAGGGGTCGGCTCTTGTTTGTAAAGGGGTCGTTTGTTTGGTGCCTAACTTTGCCATGCTTAAGTTTAGTTATGTCACACATTTATAGGCTATTGTTTGGTTCATTGGCACAACTATAGTAAGCCACACTTTTGTAGCACTTTACCTTACATGTCATATTTTGCCAAAATTTGTCATACTTGTAGTTAAGATTTTGCTAGCTACACTTTTTATAGCAAGCCATACTTAGACTAATTTTAGGCGTGGCAAGCTTAAACACCAACCAGGCCCTTGGAATATCTGTGAGAAGATCATCTATCTGTGTGTATCTGCGGCATCTGCTGGCTTGTGATTTGTGCATCTTCCATATCTCTCCTCACACAGGAGCTAGGCATCAGCAGCTCTCAAGGAGGATCCTTATTTACACCAAATTGCTCATGTGCCGCTGCACCCTGCATCGTAGATGCCGCCAGTTTGTTCATGTGCCGCAATGCATCATCAAAGTAAACTTCCCACTTCATTTGATTTATCTTAACGATAATTATTGTGCATTCAACACCTCCTCGGTGAGCCTAACGCCAAATTTGTGTAATGTTCATTTGGAGGATGAACCAGGGAGGAGCCAGGAACCTGATCACATACGGCCCAATTCTCTAATGGGCTTTTTAATCCGCATACGTACAGGTCCGTTAGGCCCAGATCCGCGTGCCAGGGACGACAAATGTAGCAAAGCCCAGCGCTCATCTGGCTCCTTCGGTCTCTGCTGCTCTCTGCCCTTGTTGCCTCCACGGCTCCACCCTCCCTTCGGCGGCGGCGGCGGCGGCGGCCACCGCCGGAAACGCCCAAATTTCTCCGCCGGCGTCGGCAGAAGGGTGGCACACGAAGCATATGTCTCATATGGACAGCGGAAGCGAATCTGACGGAGCCCCCGAGGAGCTAACCGCCGTCCAGGTACGTCTGGTTCCTCCCCTCCAACACCCGACCCGCATGAGAGCAGTTCACCATTGCGCGCGATTTTCTCGTGCATAGCGCTTTGGAGGGCGGTTTGTATACCCACTGAGATAGCATGAGGATTACGCTGTCAAGCGCCATCGATTCGATTTGATAGCATCCTGTGCCTCTTCATCTTGCTGAGGTTGGGTTAGGATTGTTAGCTAGTTTAGGGATGCAAGTGGGTACCAGCCTCTAGTTCTTGTTATCCCACTAACAATATATGGTGGAGGGGGAGTTAGTTCATTTTAGAAAGTATTGTGCCGATCCACCGACCCCCCCCCCCCCCCCCCCCCCCCCCAAAAAAAAAAAAGAAAACAGAAAACTTGCATACCTATAGCTAGTACTTAAGCTGCTGCGTTGTTCATTTTGTTCATTGCTCATGTGTACCATTGGGTTCAGAAGGTCAAAATTGTGTTTGAGGGATGTGTTCTATTTATTTCTTTTCAGGGTGTCGAGAAGCACGAAGAGATCAGTAAAGTCGAGAAGGATAGTGCCATCAGGTGTGTTTTTCTACGTTTGTTTACTGCCAGTACTATTCTGCCTAATCCCTAATGCGCTCCAAAATATGTTTAGTTTTCTGTGGAAGGCTGTGTGTGAGTAGCTGCTACGTGATACTTGCTATGGAAATTATTGGATTAATTTCACCTGTCTTAATCAATGTGATCTTTTTAAGCATTCATGTCAGACGTTGTCTAAATTCTTACTTTCCTTCGCACATCTGGTTTCTTACTTGGGGTAAAACAAATATATCTGTATTTACCAAGTGGGATCTAGTTTCAAGTCATCGTTTCTTCTAATTTTAGCCCCTCACAGATAATATTGTCATGTATTCTCCCAGGGTGACACGTGAGGGAAAGGAGCGGAGAAAACGCTGGGCACAACGCAAAACATCCTCTAAACCAGAGAAGCGAGCACAAATGGAAGTAGAAGATAAAGATACCAAACAGGATGAAGAGAATGAGGAGACACATGTCGTACCTGGGATGCTCCCCAGCAATATTATTGAAATGCTTGCAGCACGTGAGAAGTATGTGTATTTCCCCTGCTCTATCAGGCTATCAGCTACTCAAATCCTGGTTTCTCACGAGGTGGACTTGTGGTTACTTTTTATTTGTTTCACCGTTCAGGCAAACCTTCGAGTCAGACTCTGAGGAAGAAAATGAGCAGCAGAAGGTTCAAAAGGGGAGGAAGAAGAAGAAACTGAAAACTACTGGGTATTTCCATTTCCCTGTTATCTACAATGAAATTTATGATCTGATACTTATAACAGTGTTCGTTAATGTTTATCAGGCCTGAGACAATTCTGCTGAAAGATGTTCGGGCGACACAACAGATAAAGAATGCCATTGATTTCTTGGAGCGAAGGAAAAACCAGGTGCCAAGATCCAATGCAGTTTTGAAGAATGCTAATTCGGCGTTACGTCTCATCTCATCAAAAGGCAATTTTTTGAGTTAGGATGCAATGAAAAGGGACGTTTCACAAATGTGCATCTGGATTCATCTGAACAACTGATACAACAAGGGACTGCTCATTTGATGTGTTTGCTAGGAATGGATTTGGCTTGTTGGATAAACCAACTTATCCTTGTGTATGTTCGTGAATGTATACTTATTAGCGTGCATGTTCCTTCAAAGGTCTGTATGATCGATTGTGTTAGGATTTTGTATCTCTATGGATCTTATGTTGCAAGTTTTGAAGTGAAGGTTCAGAAATATTTCTGATTTTATTAGATTGATATAACGCCTGGCAGCACTAAATGAGCATACTGAGTTGCAGGACTCATGAATAGGCATAGTAATATGTTCTGATTCCTTTTTTTTTTTTTTGTGATTGCCATTGTTGTCAATATTTCAATAAAAACTGCTTTTCTGCTGTAAACCTGCATGTAATATTTCAGAATTTGTAGCGGTGACACTTGCTGGACAGGTCAATTTGGATATCTCAATAGTTATTCAAAATATTGGCATGTTTCCAGATGATATATATTTGCACTTAATTGCAAAATGTGATTGCAAAAACTCAGGTTCATGTTACCTTGAATCATTCAGAAGAATTCTATTATACCCGGAGAAAAAAAAAATGTTCCTATATATAGCCGTCTTTTGTGGACTTTGACTGCCGGGGTTTAGACCGCCAAATTTAAGACCTGTAGCTCGACTTGCATTCCAATTCCAAGTTCCAACGATCGAAGAAACATCAATCTTGCCATGGCCGTTGACCTCGAGTTCTACCTGCAGCTTGTCATCCTCCTTGTCGCTCCATTCCTCCTCTTTGCCGCCGTAAGACGCGCGGCACCTCGTCGTCATGGCGCCGCAGAGCGGCTCCCGCCGGGTCCTTGGGCGCTGCCCATCATCGGCCACCTGCACCACTTTGCCGGCTCGCTTCCGCACCGCGCTCTGCGGGACCTAGCCCGGCGGCACGGCCCGCTGATGATGCTCCGCTTCGGCGAGATCCCCGTCGTGGTCGCCTCGTCCGCCGACGCCGCGCGCGAGGTCATGAAGACCCACGACGCGGCGTTCGCGTCGAGGCCGATGAGCCCCATGCAGGAGCTGGCGTACCAGGGCGCCTACGGCGTCATCTTCGCGCCCTACGGCGAGGGCTGGCGGACGCTCCGCAAGATCTGCGCCCTGGAGCTCCTCAGCGCCCGCCGCGTCCAGTCCTTCCGCCCGATCCGCGAGGACGAGATTCACCGCCTCCTCCGCGCTGTTTCAGCCGCCGCGGCCTCGGCTTCGCCGGTGAACCTGACCGAGAGGATATCGGCGTACGTCGCGGACTCCACCGTGCGCGCCATCATCGGCAGCCGGTTCAAGCACCGCGACACGTACCTGCGGATGCTGCACGAGGGGCTCAAGATCATACCCGGGATGACCCTGCCGGACCTCTTCCCCTCCTCGCGCCTCGCGCTTCTCTTCAGCCGCGCCCCCCGCATGATCACGCGACATAGCCAAGAAATGCTACAGTTCGTCGACGTCATCATCAAGGAGCATCAGGAAAGCAGAGCATCCGGCGAGGGCGACGACGAAAACGAAGACTTGCTCGACGTGCTGCTGAGACTCCAAAAGGAGTTTGACTCGCATCCTCCATTGACCACGGCGAACATCAAGACTGTCATGCTGGTAACCACGCCATCTCCTAGCGATCCCTTTCGCTTTTACCAAGCTTTATCGTTGCGAATTCTCTAATCTGATTGTGATCTGTTTCTTAAATTTATCAACCGTAGGACATGTTTGGAGCCGGCAGTGAGACAGCCGCCACGACGCTGCAGTGGGCGATGGCCGAGCTCATGAGAAACCCAACAGCGATGCAGAAGGCGCAAGACGAAGTCCGGCGAGCGCTCGCTGACCACGACAGGGTGACAGAGGCCAATCTGACCAACCTGAACTACCTTCGCCTCGTCATCAAGGAGACGCTCCGGCTGCACCCGGCGGCGCCGCTCCTACTACCGCGCAAGTGCGGCAGCCGATGCCAGGTCCTCGGATACGACATCCCGGAAGGAACCACGGTGATCGTGAACGCGTGGGCGATCAGCACGGACCCCGCGCACTGGGACAGGCCTGACGAGTTCGCGCCGGAGAGGTTCGAGCGTTGCGGAAGGGACTTCAAGGGCGGCGACTTCGAGCTCATCCCGTTCGGCGCTGGCCGGAGGATGTGCCCCGGCATGGCGTTCGGGCTGGCGCACATCGAGCTCGCGCTCGCGGCGATGCTGTTCCACTTCGACTGGAAGCTGCCGAGCGAGGTGGCGGCTGAGGATCTCGACATGACCGAGGCGTTTGGGGTGACGACGCGGCGACGGAGTGGACTCGTGGTTGTCCCGGTCCTTCGTGTCCCGGTGCCTCCAGGGACGGCATAGAGCGAGAAAAGCTGTAACGGCTCGGTGAATAATCCTTTCTCAAAATAATATCTGGGCAACAGATCTCAACTTAGTACGAATGGCTGTCCTCCATCCATAAAGCAAGAATAATACTCTAATTTTTATCAATGCAATGTAAAAACATTTGTTTTTATCAATGCTGTAAAAGGAAATTTTTAAATTTAAACTGGCAGTGATCAAGGTTTATTACCGTTTGAACCGCTAAAACTGTTCGGTTTTTTTGTTTAAATTTCAATTTTCAAATTTGTGGACGGACTCGTCGGTTTAAAAACGGTAAGCCGAGCGGTTTTTACGGTTAGTCGAACGGTTTTTGCAGTTAACTGAACGGTTTTTCTAAAAACCGCAGAGTGCGAAAATCGAACGGTTTTTGCGATAAACCGATCAATTTTCATAAAAACAGATAAATTAGCGAAAAATAAGAAAAAAGATGAAAAAATGCTGAAAAATTGAACATGACCTATTCTATTTTTTTAATATCAACATTCATAACATACTTTATCCACAAATAATAAGACACATATCAAATCTAAAGTTCCAAAAAAAAATCCATACATAAAGTTCATTCATAACAAATTCAGAGTCCATACATAATTTTCAAAGCACACTTTACTTTGAGATTATATTCTAATCAAAATATGCATTGCCGCACTCTTAACTTGAGAGGAGTTGAGTTCTTCTAAGTAGCTAACAACTCCGTTTTGAATTCATTCTATGATTATTCCGTTCAAACGATAGTTGTCTCTTATTATGAGTATAATATGTTACAAAACTCTGAATTTTGTCATTAGTAGACTCATATGGTGGGAGGTTCTATGCTACAATCACCGTACAGATAATTATATCAGTCATTACCTTAGCTGTATGATGTATCACTATTTGTCACGTACCGTAGTAATGCTGTCTCTCCTCATCGTTGTTTTTTGTGACTGTAAAACACCATGGTCTTCATTCTGTGTAGCATAGGTGTAGTCTGTCTCACTTGCAAAAGAAGTGAAGCGTAAAATAAATGAGTGAAAATTGATCGTATGATGTGAAGAAATGGTTACTTGTGAAATGATGAGTTCTGATCGGTGGCTGTGAGTCAAAAACGATACTGCCTGTTGGGTCTCCAGATGTAGTCCGGGAGCTGCTATCATTTGATTCCTGATAAGGTGAGCTTTGTCTAGTGTCTTCAGAATTTGTGAAGTCGTCGCTGCCCACATTCTTACCCTTCTTTTTGTCTTTATCTTTTTAGCACATTTTTCTGTCTTGCACTTTGAACCTTCCTCTTGCCTATGTGAGTATCACTTATATTTTGATCTGCCTATTCAGATATTGTTTTAGCACGAGATAAGCATAGTAACTGTCTACCAGCGTCATCATTTGTAACAAGACGGCTCGACAGAGGAGTATCACTCTCAGTGCTCTTTTCATCAAGAACAGAGTCAGAATTCGATCTTCCATGTTCTATCCATTCTCAAATAGGATTTGAAAAATCATATAACGATAACTTTATGAGACGATCAAATGGATTGGCTTTTAGTGGCTTATATGTCTATGAAGCATCACACATACGGATTTGAAGGTTGTAATTAACATACACCAACTTATGCAATTTGTCATGAGATAATCTGTTACGCATCTTGGTGTAGATCAATGTAAATATACTCTAGTTGTGCTCACAACCACTCGATGATGCACACTGTGAGACTATCCGTAATGCAAGCTGCTGGAAATCAGATGTGTCACCTCCAAACATGTTCCACCAAACTACAGGAGAAGTATTCTTCTCAACTACCATCCTGTTGGCCAACTCAGTGACAAATAAACTTTTTTTTCTTTTAAAAATTTTCGCCTCCTACTGGGCCTGCATACACAAGTCGGTTGGTGCTATGCGTGTAAATGACTGTCAAATATCGTTCATCATATTTCAACCCATCTCGTAAGCATAGTGACTTGGGTTCAAAGATCTAGCTGTACATATAACAATAGTTAAATAGTTTTGCATTATAAACAAAAGAATACAATAATTTTGTTCGTAAGTAAGTATTACCTGTATTCACAAAGGTATCATTATAACTGTTCACCATCTTACGATTTATAATATTCATGTACCCCTTCATCTCTCGCTCATCATTCGTATAAAAGGATTCGTACATATTTTTACATAAATGATATCTGAGAAGTACTTCACTCAAGGCAGGACTCTTATCTTGATCAGCAAACCGAAGAAACACATATAAAAGTTACATTATATCTATTACATGTTTCATTGAATCCCCACCATGACATACTTACTAGGCAAAAAAGAGCCTGCCTTCTCTCATCGATGTTGGTAAATCTACTATTTAAGAATGTCTCAGAACTCATTTATGCTATGAATTTTTCTCTCCGATGAAGCATACTCTCAAGAAACATGTAGTTTGTGTCAAAACATATTGCATTCCATCTTACCAACTCACCGCCAATAACATTGGTCATTATAGAGTGCAACTGGTTATGATTATACAACCAACGAGAAATTTTACGAGCGGACTGTATCATAGCTTTGTGCTCTGAAAACTCACCAATAGCCTTTAGCATCAGATTAATTGTATGTGCTACACATGGTTGTCAGACAATATGAGGATACTTGTTTATCAGCAGCTTGCACGCCTTTTTATAATTTGAACCATTGTCTGTAATAAACTGCACAATATTGTCTGAACCTACATCAATGCATACCTTCTTTATTTCCTGCACAAGAACGTTTTATTGTTCAAAATAACAATAGTATAAATAAAACAAATACTGACATATAATAAACATATGTCTCGTACCTTAAATATGAAGTCTACAGATTGGCTTTGCCTAGTAATATTATATGAGCTGTGAAAAAAATATAATACCATTATAGTAGATCATGAAGTTTATCAAGCTCATCTGTGTAGGGCCACTCTAAGAGACGCATAATCGTGACATCGTACATCCGCTACTCCATCTTAAATTTATCAAATTTCTTTCTGATGTTTTGCTTGTTAGCATCAAGATATATGCTATCTATTTCTCTCCCAGTTGGGCTAGACACACTCTCACCTGCAAACATCATGACGCATGACATAAATATGGTAAGATATAACGGAACATCTAATAAAATAAAATGAAAGTCTTATACCTTATCTCTGTGTCTTCTTAATAGCACTAACAAAATATGGACTATCGACTTTTGTATTAGAGATAGCTTTTGTATAAAAAATTTCGACCATGCGTGTCTAATAGCCGTTTTGCTAGCTTGCTCTTCGTACTCCATAGACCTGTATTGATTTTAGTTTAAATCCGTTTCTTACTTGTCCTCTGTGACCCGGACCTAGACCTGTATTGATTCTAGTTTGAATCCGTTTCTTACTTGTCCTCTGTGACTCAGACCTGCTCATAATGACAAACAATCCAGACCGACCACCTCCATTCGACGAACAAGAAACACCTTGCAATGAACCAGCACCAGCACCACCACTCTCAAACTGACCACCATACGAACGCTGACGCTGTTGAAATTTCTCTTCTTCTCTAGATAACCTCATGACATCCTGCATCTTCTCATCATCCTTCTCATTGACATTTTTCTCACCTGCAATCTACTGTTGTCTGAGGGTCTGTCTAACTCGGTCCTTCCTTCGCTCGGCGGTTCTATCAAACTCAGTGAAAATAGTTCCGCACGTCGGTGGAAACATAAAGACACCTAACTACGCTGGTTCCACGATGTATCAAATGTTGCTTGAATCGTATAGAACCACCCCCTCTCTTCACAGACTTGCAATATTTACCACAAAACCTGGAATACACGTTCTCTCTGTGCTCCCAAACCAAATCGGACTGATCTGCCATCCTAGAACCAACAATACCTAAAAAATAACCAACTATATTCTAAAGTTTCTAACAAATCGACCAATATTTGAAAAAAAACAGAAATACAACCATCTCACCTCCTCTGCGACGAAAATCAAACAGATCACACGGTTTACCGTAAAAATCGCTCGGCTTACTGCTTCAAATGGCTGATTAGCCGCTGCCGACGGCTTTTCGACCGAGCCGCAGGGCTAGCCGCCGTTTTCGAGCGGTTAGCTGCTCTTGCCGGTTGGCTCCGTGAGCGGCAGACGAGCGCGCGGCTAGCCGTGCTTATGGCTCGGCTAGCTGGCGGTTTCGGGCACTTCGGCAATTGGCGGTGCAGCGAGCGGATAGGGAAAATAACTAGCATGTGGTGCTTCTAGAGTCACAAGTGCCGGATAAGGTTTTCTTTTATTTTCTTCATCTAATTTTCCTCAAATTTTTTAGACTTCAAAATCAAACAATTTTCAAAAATTGAATCCACATGAAGTTGCATTTTTCGTCTAGTTTTTTTACATATTTTTTATTTTAAAATCTACCAAATTTTTAAAATTCAAAAAAAATTGAATTCGAAAACTGGTGAATCACCTGAACCGAACCACAGCGGTTTGGACGGTTTTCACGAAAACTGCACAGTTTACCATAATTTTTTTAAACCTTGTCAGTGTCAGTAATTTTAGAACTTGATATATGGATGAACGAACCAGATTGCACAAATAGTCACTATCGTTAGAGCTGAAAACGGACGAAAAAGATCGAAAAAACACCTCAACCATTTTCACCTTCATATTTACAATACTGAATGGAAACAAAATTAGAGAAGGCAGAACGAAAACGAACGAATAACTACAGAGTTCAGAAACAAAATAAAACAGGTGGTAACAAAAAAAAGTCAAAAATATGAATAAATTAAATATCAAACATTCACGGTATAATTTAAGTCTTACAATATATAAAATACAAATTACAATTAAATTTATAATATACAACCTAACAACATATACCAATAAAATGTTGTTTGATTCATTATTTTTATTTTTATTATAAAATATGTTCAAATAAGATCTTATTTATGTATTCGAAGAAAATAGTAAAAAAAGAAAAAAAAAACTCTGCTAGAAACAAAAATTTCATAAAACAGTAAAAAAATATACCGTTTTTATTTTTTTCTATCTATTCAAATATAAATACCAAAAATAGTAAAGAAAACGCGATCAAAACGACAAATTTCCGTACCACTTTCAGCGTACCTATCGTGGCAGCGAGGGAAGTCCACTGCGAGCTCTGGCGGTGGAAAAATTCAGCAGAATAGTAAGCGAACCGTCAGTCTCCAGTGATCCCCGTTCCGAAGTTCATATCCAGACAGACCCCCGGACCACGAGTCCACGAGCTCGACACGGCACTATGGGCGCCCCGCCGGCCGCGCCGCTCGCCTCTCTCCTCCTCCTCTCCGCGCTCCTCCTCGGCGCCGGCGCCTTAGACGCCGGCGGCGCGCACCCGGGCTACGCAGACCAGGGCTCCTGCGGGCTTGA
>BCLH01002529.1:0-38897 GCA_001602315.1 Zoysia pacifica
TTTTGGAAAGGTGTATCTCGCAGATTGCCCTTACATTCATATGATTTATATATACGGAGTACTTCTATAGATAAACTAATTCCTTTTGATAAAGATCTTTTGGCACTCCAGGTGACTTTTCAGAAGCGCTGAACTCACCTTATAGGTTTGGATATATAGCGTGTAGGTTAGAAGCATCGTTTTAACTTTTAAGTAGCCACAGTAAATTTCACTAAATAAATACTTTCTGAACCGGGGAATTATCGCACTGTAAACATCGATCACCCTAATTTGATAGAACTTGTGTGGAGGCTAATTAACAAGCCAACAAAAAAAAGTTTGACATCTAGCCAGCAAATTAGATGAGGTTTTTTTTACAGCTGCGAAGACGAATTTGTTTCTACGGCCCGTGCTACCTAGAAGCCAGCTAGAGCATATAGCATCCTTTTTGGCTGTGCTAGCTCACTGCATCCACAAAACACTCAAGACGTCACAACCACATTATTTGGAAGCTTTGTGAGCATCAGCCAGCACAGATAGGGATGCACTGCCTCATAATCTCGTCAAATCATCCACATCATCGTGCACTTATGCTTGTAAACTCTAGAACAAACTGCTACCGTTGCATATACCTGAAATTTGAAGTGGCACTAATTTTCCTATAGATTAATCTGTACCATTCATGTTCTATGCTTTATACCTAAGAGCTAGTTCGGATTATGGGAGAAAGGGAGGGGACTGAAGTGGAATGAATGAGATTAAATCCACACCTAAAGAGTAATGGATTTCTTCTTTCTCGTTGACACCAAAAAATCACAGGGCCACCATAGTATCCGGCACGTTGTCTGAGTGTCCGGTGAGCCTTTTCGAAGCTAGTCACTTAGCTCACCGAAGTGTCTGGCACATTGCCGGAGTGTCCGATGAGCCCTCTCAGATTCGAGCACTTGGTCCATCGGAGTGTTCGGCACGTTGCCAGAGAGTCCGATGAGCCCTCTCGGATTCGAGCATTTAGCCCACCGGAGGGTACGGCACGTTGCCGGAGTATCCGGTGAGCCCTCTCAGGTTCTCGGAATTACACGACGAATCTTCGGCATTTTACTGGAGACTCCAGACACCGAAGTGTCCGGCAGTTTACCGAGACTCTGGTAATGCTGATTTAGTAAAGTTTTTAGCATATTGATTCTAATTTCTTTCATAACTCGTGGGATTAGTTGCTCTGCGGAATAAGATCATCTCTCCTCTATAAAACAGAGGCCTATGGCTGGTTGAGAATCATCCCAATCGATCAAATCAGTTGCCTTTACATTTCGTTCTTCTTCAAACCCTAATCCCTTTACTCGATCCTCGTGCTATTTTTTTTTGTCTCGACGATGTTCGAAGGCGATCCGGCTGGCCTGACCGAGCTCGGATCATCCCTAAGACGATCCTCCTCCGACGGGGTCTCTCTTGAGGCGAGATTGTCTAGGTGCTGCCTCAAACCCGGCATTGAAGAAAAGTCGGTGTTCCCACACACGAACATGCTAGCGGTGTGTTAGCCCGGACCGATTTCGGTGTCAACACACTTTTTGGCGACTCCGCTAGAAACGAGTAATTCCAGTTGCACAAACCGAATTGTCGTTTTTCACCATGCACTTCAAGATCTCCACGACGAACATCGTCATGCCATCCTTAGAGGAGTGGTCTGAGGAAGCGCGCAATGCGTTTTTGAAATGTCAGAAGGCCTCCAAGGAGGCGCACAAGGCGCGCGAGGGTGAGAGCTGCAGGAGTAATTGACATGTTTCAAGAAGGATCACTAAGGCACGATGTCAAAAGTGAAGGAGTTCGTTCTTCCAGTTATCAACGACGATGTGGCTATGGGTGCTGCCAATGTAAAGACATCTTTACACCCTCTCGTTACTTTTGAAGACCTTTTGTATTACTTTGCTGATATGAAAAAAGTTTTGACAAACTATATGCAATACACGATCAAAAACCTTGTCTAAGTCTAAAAATGTTAGTATTACATCATCGTCTCATGTTGCGCATGTAGCTCTTACTACTAGTGCATCGGCGTCTACTACGTCAAGTATAGAACAACCTTTGTATAGCAATCCGTTGAACTCGTTTAGTGAGCAAACTAGTTTTTCGTCTCGTGCGCAAACTGGTGCTTTGGTAGTGTCTCCCGCTAGCATAGAGCCAATTACTAGCATTCCTAATCCGGCCACTAGCTTGATTGAATAAATTAGCTAATTTTGTTCCTCCTTACCGTACCGTTGCATATAGCACACCATCTATCCCACCAAGCGGTACGGGTATCCCTCATGGCCTCATTCTTAATAAATTGTTTAGCACCATAAAAACAAGCACACATCCCTCACCACCGGGCACATCCACTAGGCCACCCATAGCAAACATAGAGGAGTGTATACCTCGCATTAAGGAGAACTTAAACAAACAATTTCTTAAGACGCTTGGGGTAGACCTCAAGGGAAAGGACCAGATTTATCAAAAACCGTACCTCGCATACTTTGATTTGGTCTCATATCCCGTTGGATGGCGTATTTTTGACTTCGTCAAATTCAATAGTGAAGATAGCAAAACCACTTAGGAACACGTTAACCAATATGTAGCACAACTAGGAGAAGCAGATTTTAGTAAGGTTTTAAAAGTACGATTGTTTTCTTTATCACTAACCAAAACTGCTTTTTCTTGGTTTTCATCATTGTCTTCGGGGTTCACATACACGTGGGAGTTTTTAAAGCGCAAAGTTTCATGATCACTTTTATTCCGGGGACAACGAATTGAAGTTGTCACACTTGACAACGGTTCGACAAAGGAAAGAGGAACCTATCGTTGATTATCTTCAACGGTTCAGAGATATTAAGAACCGATGCTTTAATTTAACAATTTCTAAAAAAGACTTAGCCGACCTAGCTTTTAGTGGTTTACGGTCGCATCTTAGAGAAAAGTTATAGGGATACAATTTTCTTACACTCACCCACCTCCAACAAAGGGCTTCGGCTCAAGAAAGCTGAAGCAAATAAATAAGACATGGCTACAAGACTCGCCGTAGCGTGCACGTCGCGGAGTGTGATTCGGATAGCTTCAATGATGATTCTAATAACATCTTAACTGCCGAGTTCGTTTGGCCCTCTAAGGCCAAATCATTTGCTTGTGATTCGCTCAAACCGGTTCAAGAATCGAAAAGACGATGTGAAATACACCTTTGATGTAATCAAATGTGATAAAATATTTGATGAGCTGCACAAATGTGGATACATTAAGATCGCATATACTTTACCTTTGACGAATGAGATTAAGCGTAGGGCATATTGTAAATGATATAACTCTTATTCTTATGCTAGTAATGATTGTAATATTTTCTGTTGACAGGTCCAATCAGCCCTTAATGAGAGACAATTGAGTCTTAAGGAGATGTAGATCGACAAGCACTCTTTCCTCATCAACACTCTAGAGCACAACCCTAAGGTGTTGATTCAGTCTCATCAAGCCGATACAACCAAAGGAAAGAATGTGATCATCGAGGATAAGATGCATGTTTCTCCAAGTGAGAAGGATGCCTCTAGAAAAGTGGTGCTCAAAAGGTCCTCTGATGGTCAAAAGTCTCTAAAAGTCACCATCAAAGGCTTTAGACCTGGGGGGCAAGCTCCACAGCCCAAGATGATAAAACCAAAGAATCTTGAAGTGAGCAAGTAGAAGGTAAATTAAGGCAAAACCACGTTTCGGAAGATAGGGCCTAAAAGCACTTTCGACCGGCTCTTGGCTAAGTACAAGAATCAAAAGACCGATTTGAATAATCGGTCTATGAAGCGATCAAGATCACCACTTAGAGGAGGCAGCCCACCTAGGAAGGAGATGAGACCAACTGTGAATGTGCACTGGCCTCCTCCTCTTCCTCTACATGGCTTCAGAGTGCCACCGTCGTGGTTCTATCCTATGCCTTGCTCACCGTTTTCGGTGTAGCATCCATACATGGGACCGTAGATGCTCGTGTCACCGATGCCTATGCCACCGAGGCCCGTTCCACTGATGCTATACCCACCATTTCATTCGGAGTGGAGCGGACCGAGAGGAGATGTCTTCACAAGGCTCTCCAACTTTATTTCGGATCAGTTGGATTCTTGACTGATTAAGGTTCAAGGAGAGAGCTCCACCACCGCACCTAAGCAAGAGTGGCGTCCGAAGCAAGGTAACGAACCTACTCCCTCCACCGTTGTTCATCAAGAGAGTACACCCGGAGCTATCGTGAAAATCGGCACAACCGATGTCAAAATCGAGGAGTCTTCATAGGGCCGATCACTTTGGATGATCCGGTCGAAAAGGCCTCCATGACCATAAAACTAGCAACAGCAAGAGGTCCTCCTAATACATGCAACCGAGGTGATGTCCTCCTGGCTTGACCCATGCTCAAAAGGGGAAGCTCCAAAGGCTGCGCCTCCGAAAGATGCGAGAAGAGGAGGTAGAGAAAAAGAGGATGAGGTCTTCAATGAGATCAAGCCGATGGTCCTTCAAAGTAAGCAGTAGAGGGTTAAGAAGCCCGAGGCCCCTACTCTACCGATGACGGAGGAAACGGAGACTACTCCAAAGCCACTTGGTTTGGCCGACGCTGTCTTGAAAGAGGACTCCATAGTGCCCTCGCCCACGGGAGACGTCGATATGTTCGAGTTTGACGACGATGATTTCTTGGACTACGAGCCTACATCGCCTCGAAAAAGTATAGACATTAACATCATTTGCTTATTCCTTTCTGATTATTCGCTTATAGAAGAAGAAGAAGTCATGGCACAATTCGACTTTACGCTAAAGAGTACTATCTTTGAAAAGCATGAGGAATCAGAGAACTATTTGAAACCCCTCTATATGAGAGGTCATGTTAATGGTTCACCGATTTCTCCCAAGCTTCTATACGGCAGTGCTATTGTTAATCTAATGTCGTATTCTTTGTTTAAGAAGGTAGGTAAGGCGACCCTATCGAGGCTATCGAGGGTGGGAGGAGGAGACCCTATCGAGGCTAACATGACTTTGAATGGTGTGGGAGGAGGAGACCCTATCGAGGCTACGGGGTTCGCTTCTATGAAACTCACCGTTGGAAGCAAGACCATGGTTACCACTTTCTTTGTTGCCGATGTGCGCGGTAGTTATAGCTTGATCTTAGGTCGTGATTAGATTCATGCCAATAGATGTGTTCTTTATACCTTACACCAATTTTTGATACAATGAATTGGTTATGATATAGAGGTTGTTCATGCGGATGCATCGGCTTGTGTTGCTATGACCGAATCATCTTCTTTGCCGTATGACACCGTTAAGTGCTTGATCGGTTTAGACTTGACAGATTATGATTTTTTATCGTGACTAGAGATAGTTTTGTACCGGTCAATGTACAGCCAATGGAGAATTGGCTCAACCATATAATGTGATTTAATGGATTCTAATCTGAAACACTATCGGTCTAATACGGACAATATGTGCTAAGCTATCGAGAAAATAGAAGATATAAATAATTTAAGACAAGAATTCACATTGGCCGATCCTTTTGAGGAGGTGAACCTTGCAGTGATGATAATCTGAGACCAACTTATATAAATAAAAATCTGAAAGCCGATTATAAAGTGAAGTTCATCGGTTTACTAAAAGAATATGTGAACTATTTTGCATGGTCTTATAATGAAATGTTCGGGTTGAGCCGCGAGTTAGTTGAGCATCGGTTTCCAATAAAATCTTAATTTAAACCTTTTAAGCAACTGATGAGAAGGTTTAACTCGAATATGCATGATCGAATTAAAGAGGAAATTAACCAATTACTTAATGCGAAATTCATAAGACCTTGCAAGTATGCAGAGTCGATATCCAACATCGTGCCGTGAAAAAGAAGAACACCGGTAAGATTAGAGTTTGCATTGATTTCAGAAATCTAAATAGAGCCACTCTTAAAGATGAATATCCTATGCCTAGAGCCGATATGTTGATTAATAATGCTTCCAGCCATAGAGTTACTAGCTTTCTTGATGGTAATGCGGGATGTAACCAAATTTTCATGGCCGAAGAGGATATGTCTAAAACTGCTTTTAGATGTTCCGGTTTTGTAGGATTATTTGAGTGGGTTGTCATGACTTTTGGATTAAAGAATGCGGATACCATATATCAAAGAGCCATGAACTTTATTTTTCATAATTTGTTTGGTGTTATTATGGAGGTTTATATAGATGATGTGGTGATCAAATCGGCCGCCTTAGACTCTCACTTGGCCTATTTGCAACTCGCTTTGGACCGAATGCTTCGTTTTGGTTTGAAAATGAATTCGCTCAAATGTGCTTTTGGAATATCGGTCGAGAAGTTTTTAGGCTTCATAATTCATGAGAAGGGCATAGAGGTAGATCTTAAGAAGATAGAAGCAATTACGAATATGCAAGTGCCTACATGTAAGAGAGAGTTGCAAAGCTTTTAGAAAAAGTGAATTACTTAATACGATTCATTTCTAACTTGTCGAAAAAGACTAATTCATTTACTCCTATTCTTCGGCTAAAGAATGAAGCTAAATTTACTCGTGGAGCAAAACAGCAAGAAGCTTATCTTCGCCACCGGTGCTTAGAACGCCTACGGGAGGAGTCCCTTTCTGCCTTTATGCAGCGGCGAAAGATGATGTGGTTGGTGCTGTTTTGACGCAAGAAGCTGAAGGAAAGGAGTACGTGATCACCTATGTGAGTGTGGATGCGGAAACAAGGTACACTCATCAAAAAATTATGCTTTTCATTGTATTATGGTTACACCAAGTTGAGACATTATTTGCTATCTAGCACTTGTGTATTTGCTTGTCAAACCGATGTTATTAAACATATATTGCATAGGCCAATTTTTAGTGGTAGGCTTATTAAATGGGCTTATGCATTGATTGAATATAATTTGGCTTATGAATAGTTGAAATCCATAAAAGGCCAAATTGTTGCTAATTTCATTGTTAAACATCGGATTGATTTAGAACATGTTCTAGATGTTGCTTATGTTACTTTTACCCTTTGGAAGTTATATTTTGATGGATCGGTTTGTAAAGAGGGTCAAAGTGTTGGTGTGATTTTAGTATCTCCTCATGATGCACACTTTGAATTCTCAAACCGATTAGAGTATGATTACACTAATAACCAAGCCAAATATGAAGCATTGTTGTTCGGTTAAGAGATGTTGAAGTGCATGGGGGTTAAGTATGTAGAGGCTTTCAGTGATTCGTTGTTAGTGGTGCAACAAATTTTTAAAAATTTTCAATGCTTAGACGGATTATTAAATGCCATCTTAGATAAGTGTCTAGACATCATTAGAAGAATAGACGAATTCTACATACATCATGTGCCTAGGCTAGAAAACAGTGAAGCTAATGAGTTGGCTCGACAAGCATCAGGTTACAACGTTAGTAAAGGTAGATTTTCAGTTAATAAGAAACCGATACTTGAGGTGTTGGAATTAGACCGTTCGAACACTAACACGTCAAACCATGATAGTACCGAATCACATGATTGGAGGTCACCCATAATTTTATACATTTGTAGCCCATCCTAAAGTGTAGATAGGAAAGTTTGACATGTGACTTTTAAGTATACTTTGATCGATGGTAACTTATATCGCCGAATGGGGGATGATTTGCTTTTGAAATGTTTGGGTGATGACAAGGCTATAGTAGCTATGAGGGAAGTTCATGAGGGCATTTGTGGTACGCATAATCGGCTTCGAAAATAAAATGGTTGTTAAGAAGTGTCGGATTCTATTGGCCAACCATGATTGTCGATTGCTACCGCTACTACAAAGGATGCAAAGAGTGCCAAAGATTTGGAAACATTCAATTGGCATCTGTAGTCATGATGAACCCTATTATAAAACCATGACCATTTCGATGATGGGAATTGAACTTCATAGGGTAAATACGTTCTTCATCCCAAGGGACATCGTCTCATGTTGGTCATAATGGATTACTTCACCAAATGGACTGAAATGGTGGCTCTCAAAAATATAACGCACAAAGAGGTAATTGAGTTCCTTACCGAGCATATTATTCATAAATTTGATATATCTCAAACTTTAACTACCGACCAGGGTACTTCTTTTACGTCCGGTCATGTTAAAGAGTTTGCTAAATCCTACGGAATTAGGATACTCAATTCATCTTCATATTATGCTCAGGCCAATGATCAGACCGAGTCTAGTAACAAAACGTTGATTAAACTTATTAAAAAAAGATAGAGGACCATCTCAAGAGATAGCATGAAGTCTTATCGAAAGCATTGTGGGCTCATTGGATATCTAGGCATGGAGCAACTAAAAAAATGCCCTATGAACTTGTGTATGGACAAGAGGCAGTTTTACCCGTCGAGGTAAATCTAAGAGTTCTAAGGTTAGCCAAACAAAATAATTTATCTACCGATGAGTATAGAACTCTAATGCTAGACAATATTGATGAAGTCACCGATAAGCGTTTAAATGCCTTGAAAGAAATTGAGAGAGACAAAGCTCGAGTTGCTAGAGCCTACAATAAGAAGGTGAAAGTCAAAACTTTTCAGATGGGCGAATTGGTTTGAAAAACTATTCTGCCCGTATGCTCAAGAAGCAACAAGTTTATAAAATGGTCTCCTAATTAGAAAGGGCCATAAAGAATAGTAAAAGTTATCATTGGAAACGCATACATATTAGAAGATGTTCGCGGAGAATCATTACCTAGGGCCCTTAACGGTCGATACTTGAAAAAGTATCATTCAAGTGTATGGGAAGAAGCGTTAAGAGAAAAGGGGCTGATGTGAAGAACACCATTGCCAAAGTTGAATACAACGGCCGATGAGTCAAGAAAATCATCGCTCTTAAAGATTTTTGGGTGCTTAAATATTTTATGGTGTAGTAACTTCACTAAAAAAACAAGGGGGCATATGTTGACATCCAAAAATCACAGGGACACCGGAGTATCCGACATATTGCCAAAGTGTCTGGTGAGTCCTCTTGGATTCGAGTACTTAGCCCACCGAAGTGTCCAGCATGTTGTCGAACCGTCCAGTGAGCCCTCTCAAGTTCGGGCATTTGGTCTACCGGAGTGTCCAGCACGCTGCCAGAGGGTCTGGTGAGCCCTCTCGAGTTCAGGCATTTAGACCACCGGAGTGTTCAGCACATTGCCAGAGTATCCGGTGAGTCCTCTCGGGTTCTTGGAATTTCACGACGAAAAATCTGGCATCTTACCGGACACTCCGGTCCAGCACTTTACCAAAGACTTTGGTTATGCTGATTTAAAAAAAATTTCAGTAGATTGATTTTAATTTCTTTTCTAACTCATGAGATTAGTTTTCCTGCGGGATAAAACTATCTCTCCTCTATAAAACAAAGGCTCATGGCCGGTTGAGAATTATCCCAATTTATCAAATTATTTATCTTTACATTTTGTTCTTTTTCAAACTCTAATCCCTTTACTTGAAGCGATTCGGCTGGCCTGATCGGATCATTTCTAAAACAATCCTCCTCCAATCGGGTCCCTCTCAAAGCGGGATTGTCTATGTGCTGCCTCAAACCCATCGTCGAAGAAACATCGACGTTTCCGTACACGGACGTGTGAGTGATGTGTTGGTCGGACCCAATTTCGACCTCAATACCCCTCCCATTCCCCGTTAACCAAACAAAGCCTAATTGTGCTACAGGGTAGTTGCATCGGCCACAATAGACTGACCTTGCGCTATGTGACTATGTGACATTGCTATTAACATCTTTTCTGCAACAATCTCTAGATTATCGCACCTGGTAAATACATAGTTGGCACTGGTGCTTTATTCGAAAAAACTCAAATAAAAAAAGAGCTGACACACGACAATATAACATATATACGGGTGAATCTTTAAGGACCAAATGCGGTTATATTGGCATAGTTCACAGTTACCAAAGCATTCTTAAGATTTCCCATCAAAAAAGAAATTATTCATTAGACTGTCCATCAGGAATGTTTATTGTGTGAGAACCATGACTAGTGATGTCAATATCAGACTAAGAGCGGCGAAACAAACAATGATTATTGTGAGTGCCGTGCCGACATTCACATTCTATAATGTCGTTGAGAACATGATGGTTCTCAGGAAAAACAATATTATGGCCATCAGATCATTGCAGGGAAAAGGACTAATACCCTCTATCTTGTTGACAATTACACAAGGCTGGTAAAAGGGTCATTTTTTTCATGTGCTGTTAAGATGCTACAAGATTCAGGCCGATGGGATCTCACCAGAGCATGCTGGGTGCATTTCCAGTCACCAAGTAGGCAAGTAACTCTCATGCAGAGTCCCCCCTGGTCGTTTCTGAACCTGTTTACATAGGATAGCTTGTTAGCTGTTTCGATGAGTTACCTTTCAGAGAGCGACATTAGACACCTTCCGTCTGAAGCTGCCAATAACCATGCTTAGTTTTAGGGAGTGTCGACAGCAAACAATTTTTTAATTTAAGAACGGCAGGCGTTCTGCCTTTGCATTAAGAGAAAGCAGAAGTATCCCGGTTTGAGAGAGAGAGAGAGAGAGAGAGAGAGAGAGAGAGAGCAGAAGGATCCCGGGCAAAAGAAAGAGAGCAAGAAGTGATCTCTAGGATCGATACAAGTAAACAACACATATCGGCCAGCAGGGTGCCAGGGACAGGCCTGAAAACAGAGCAAATGTTAGAGGACTTGGGCAATAGTGTGGCCTAAGAAACTAAAAATAGAGAGGTACGGGGCTACTCTCTCTCTCCATCTTAAAATAAGTGTATTTTTAAATTTTTAAATATTCATATTTATTATTCGTTTTGTTCAAAACTTTTAAAAAATTATTATTTATTTTATTGTGAAATGATTTATTGTTAGAAATACTATAAGCTTGACTTATTATTTTTTTATATAAATTTTTGAATTAGACAAAATAGTCAAACGTTGGTTTCAAAAAATAAAAACATTATTTATTTTTAAACAAAGGAAGTAATAAATTTTAAGAGATTGCAAATGTTTAAGAGATAGCGGCTGCGCCTCACCTCGCCCGACCATAGTCAATGTCCACCTCAAGTGGCGCGACCTCAATCTGGTTCTTTTGTTTTCTTTAATTAAAAGATTCTTCTATTTCTCTCCACTGTATTCTCGGACAATCAATTTTTTCAATATATATTATGGATTAATACATAGTATGCTGTTTGCGACAAAATATCTTGAACAGTCGTCGTTGATTTTAAATCTTAATTATGACTTTTTTTTATTTCAAAAATATAATGTGTAAAATTTTGAACCGTGTTTCAAATACACTAGAAAATTTGCGCGACAATTGCTGCGCTTTTTGTGTATGTTTTTGTTGTGCATCGCTAGTTGAAGCAGTATATTTTAAATTTATTATTTAATAAATAGAAGTATAGTTGCTTGACATAGACGACAAAGTTCCATAAACATATACTTCGGTCTCAAAAAGAAATTGTTGACATAGTCTTCAAATCATAAATTTGACCCTTGTTATCTATAAAATATTTAATAAAAATTAGCATCGGTACATTTTTAAGAAAATAATTTTAAAATAAATTATTTCTAATTTTGTAACTTAATAAATTTAAAATTATTTCTAATTTATATTGGCAATATTTGATTAAAACATTGCGTTCAAAGCTACTATTTTTTTTTATGTCGGAGTTGTAAACGAGAAAAAGATTGAATCTTAGTTCTCATAGTAATCAAAGAGCATTTTTAGAAGATAAAGCACTTTAAGTTATTTAAATATATATTTTCATTATATTTAAAGGTCTTTAATTGTAGCATATACTTGCAAAACATAGGAGTAGAATAAATTTATAAGAAGTTCTCTTATATCTTTTAGAATAGTTCTGTTAAATCTATAGCAAAAGTAAATTTGATTTAACAAAATAGTTACAGTTAATTTTTTATATCTATGCCATTGTCCATGTGTGCTACTACATACTTTCTCTATTTCTAAATTATTGCTTACTGTTGATTTTTAATACCATCTTTGACTATTCAACTTATCTAAAAAATTAATTTAAATATGTAAAATTTTAAATTGTGATTCAAATAACTTTAATGATAAAGCAAATTATAATATATGAAATTTATAAAAAAATAAATATTACTATAGTCAAAATTTATGTTAAACCTGAAAAAGTCAGGGCGGTCGCACTACAGTTCATGTCTGCTCCTGTCGAGTAAAAGCACGCTCCTATGTTGACTGGGGAAAGGGTTTTTTCTCTTTCTTAATATCCATCGTTAGATTTTAATTTGATGGTTAATATTTTTTAAAGTGACGTGACGCAACAAAGGTTGAGAGAATGCTTGCGCTTTAAGATATAAAGATTTGATAATAAAGTAAATTATAACAAAATATATGAAATTTATCACAATTTTTTGAATAAGATAATGGTCAAAGTTGAGATTTAAATCAACGGTGACATCAATTTAAAATAGAGAGAGTACATAATATGATGCAATATTTTTTTTTTCAATTGAATAGCGGTCATAGTAATAACAAGCTATATTAGGGTCAGACATAACTTGCACTGAGCTGAATACAAGAACGTAGAGTCTAGGGACAGCTGTTCCCACAATAGTTCTTGAACGTTCTACATGCATTTGAGAACTGAAGGGGAAAATGCAAAAGACCATACAAAATTAGGTCGCTTAATTATTTGGGACGTTCTCCAATAAAGTTGCCGATCATTCACCTTGGTATCATTTGAGCTTTGACATAGAATGGACCAAACCCACCCACAGGTCTGTCCAATCGACCCGCCATCTAAATGTGCTTAATTAATGTTTCTTATGTAGGACTATAGGTTATACGCAAGAACAAGTGTATATTTGATCACTGACAGATGTAAGGCCACTAGCCCCCTCCATTAGTGTACTCATATATTCAGCTAGACACGCATAACAGTCAACATAGGCAAGCCTTCTCTGCCGGCCGAAATTAACATTGCCAGATTAATTAAAGCAAGTTTCCTTGTGTAGATAAAGATTCTGCAGCACTCTCTATGAGCAATTTTCGATCAATATGCAGTTCCAAGGATCAGGCACTGCAGCGCATTATGTCTGGCTCACCATGGAAACATGGGCAAAAGTGAGAGTCGTACGATTGACTTCCTATACAATGAAGCTTCCCATACCATGGGGAAGTGAAGCTGCGGGCCATCAATGGCAAAGGCGCCGGTTTCATTTGCGGCAGTGGCCACTGCTTTCCACAGTGGTAGTGGGAGACACTACCAGCCTAGTACCCCCACCTCATCAGCTCCACCAGAACCAGCACTACCGGGAGGGGCAGGGGATATTCCATGTCATTGGCCACACTGATCGTGCTGTCGGCGATCGGCACCGGCCGGTGATGTCGGGCGGGCAGGCCGATCGATCGAGCACCGGCAGTGATCGCTACGGCGGCATCGATCGCGGATTCCTCCTGTTTGATGTTGTCCCCCTCCACAAACTCAGACGGCAAGGAGTTCGGAATTCGCCGCCCTCCACTAGCCCTTACCTCACCTTCTTCGTTGCGCACTTGATGTGTAGCTGGAAAAAAGGAGGTTTTGATGGTTGCTGATATCTTGTCCTAGGTAGTAAAAAGGAGCTGAGATGGGGGAGGTCTGTAGGGTTGGAATTAGACCATCGTATAGGCTGGCCATGATGCACTGATGATGGGTAAGTTGGTGGTCAGAATACTTCTCACCTGGAGAAAACAACTGAAACGTCGAGATAACTTTGACTATGTTTTCGAAATTAATGCGCACACAAAGGTACGGCATATTCTGCTTTGCTATGGGCATCATATATAGTTGTTGCACATATTTACCAGGTGAACCTGATGCTGTTGCGTGTTGCTCTGCAGATCGTTGGATTTGACAGTGCATCCTTTGGATTTGCTTCAATAATCACGTCAAGAAATGAGTCACAGAAAAGGGAGTAAGGCAGGTGTTACACATTTATATTAAACAGTATCTGTTTGTGATAAAAGTAATTATGTATCACAGAAAAATAAAAATTAAAATTGTCGTGTGTGCTGATTTTTCGCCAAACAGAAATACGTCTTTCAGTTTCTATATAATATGCACAGAGTATCATTGCTAGAAAGTCCTTGCGACATCAATGTTCCAAATGATACAAATAGTTTCCTTTCAGTGATAAAAGGCATGTTTTCCTCTCTTTTTTTTTGTGTTTTCCCTGGACATGAAGATGCTACATGTTGTCATTCTCTGTTCAGTTACATTTATCTCTGGGAAGAAATACTTCGTGATGCAAAAATGAAGAAATATAGTGTTTTACAAATCCGAAAGAGTTTTTTCAATGTTTCAATATATGTAGCCATTGCCATTGATAGCAAGAACCTTGCAGTAAAATCTACGTTCTAAAATAATGTCAAAATTTAGATGGCATGTTAGTGAAATTCTTCATTCCGGAATAAATCTGTTTGTGAGAATGAAAAGATCTACTGACGCTAGCTGATCTGTCTATATACAACATTGTATTTGTATCACTAACCTCACTCATTTCATAAAGATAAATACCAAAAAAAAATTCAAAAGTGACCACCTGCTACCCTGAGACAGTCCGCGTCCAATCAGCTCCTTCCAGCCACAGCACTCACTCTCCCTGAAACAAACAGATAACCAAATGTCATCTTGGACATGATTTATTCTCTGTCTCTTTTTCCGAAGCAAGCTACCCTGTGCGTTGCAAGTTTGTCGCTTTCTTTTGGGACACTTGGGAGAAATCTGTGTACAACGGACGGGTTTAAGTGCTCGTGGAAATGGCTAGCTTGGACAGTGGTGAAACGATATGCTCCCTGACTGGGCTTACAACCTGTAGTACGTATCCAAGCCAGTGGTGTCCGTCAATCAGAGGAATCTGGAACTTTGGCCCTCCCTGTTTCCCCTCTCCGTTTCCTTTTCCCTCTTGTATCGGTGCATCATCTCTTTTTCTCTGAAAACTTTGTATCAGTAGGAAATAGACCTGTGAAACACTGTGGGCATGGGTCCCCTAAATATGGGTCAAAATTCAGGCTACAGTGCGGTGAATTAGGATAGGTTCTTAACCTTTCAATCTGACATCAAAGATCTAAATTCACCACTACAGTACCTTGAATTTTGACCCTCTAATTCAAGGGACCTGCATCCACTGTGAATGTGAGCTGTCAGAATGCACTGAAACATGCCTAGTTTGGTCCCTTGAACGCAGCCTAGGCCCTGATTGTTCCAAGGTAGGACTTTCGACAGGATTCTGTAGGAGACATCCGTAAGTAGGAGCTGTAATTTTGATCCATACTATTCTACTCCTATATTGTAATGCATTTAAAATATCTTTGCAGATGTGAGGGGTCAGCAATAAGCACATCCGCTCAATTATCTGAGCAGCATAACTTTCAATACTTCCCTTTGTAAAACTTCCGTTGAAATTTGAAAACAGTGTACTAGCAAGTCACATTGTAAAATCGCAATCAACGCGTTCAAGTTAGATCGATGAACTGGCGACAAGTACTTTTAAATTTCAAAAGGCTCGTGACCGATCACGCCAGATCGCACTAAAAGTTAGGATCTCGATCTATCGCCGCGGCACGTACCAAAAATTCCTCAAACGCTGTTCAGATATCGTTAGTTTTTATTATATCAGCTTCGTTCATCGCAAGCGCTCCTTTTCGCAGTCCGTGATCAACGACTCTGGAAGAAAGGGGAAAAGGGTACCTGTTACTTTCCGTGTGGAATCGATTCCATCGGCTGCCCATCTTGACCCGATAAAAGGAGGCAGGATTCGTGCAGAAAGACAGATTCTGATGGCGGTGAGGTACAGCTTTCTACATCCACAGATGCAAAAAGCCAGTCTGCTTTCAGTTACTTGGGTTGCAATCTCACATGCTTATTTTTTATTATCTCCGGTGTAAGCATGGGTTCGTCGAACTCCGGCGCCGATCTGTGAAGCTTTTACCACCAGAATTCGATATCATAGAACTTCTGGGTGGCCAGGACGAACTGTGCAATTTGCACGATGTAGTCTATGTGCTACCTTTGTTTTTTCGGATAGTTTGGGTTCCAAAAGGTAATGCCAGTCTGGAGGACTTTGTGTTAGTGTATCCAGAGACACCAACTAAAAGCGCATTATGACCATCCAATGGCCTTTTATTTGAACTGTTGGTAAAAATTATATGCTCCATCCATCCCAAGATAAGTGTCTTTTAAGACTTTTAGATATTAATATTTAACTATTCGTGTTATTAAAAATTATGAAAATGTTATTTATCTTATTGTGAAATGTTTTGTTATTAGAAATACTTTAAGTATGACTTGTTTATTTTTATATTTTCAAAATTCTTTTAATAAAATAAATGATCAAATATTGATTTTTAAAAGTTAAAAATGCTACATTTTGAGACGGAGGGAGTAATAAAATTAGTGCTTCTGCAGTGTATATATTCCAAAACAAAGTCGGGTGCTAATTTTTGAGTTGAGTCAACTTAGGTACCATGTGTTTCTAACCTTTCTTGAAATTGAAGCTTTTCAGATTACAATTTGTCTGCCACTATCTTTGTAATAATTGAACTGGACAAATTGTGCATAAACTTTGCTTTGAGAAAATAGTCATACGCTAGGCTATGGGAAAGTATAACATAAACAATAATTTAAAAGCTGCTATTAGAATCACTTCCGAAACGTCATTATGTCACTGGCTAATAATGCACTTCAAGCGCTTACACATTTTTTACAACAAGACCATTTGATCTAGTATTCGAGATTACAGTCCTGTGCATGGCATGAGCCCAGACATGCTAAGGACTCCTCTGTTACGCAGGATTTTTATAGAAGTTATGAAGGAATTTTATAAAAATCAGTTAAATTTTACAGAAAAATACAAAAATAGGAAAAAAACCTCTATTCTAAATGAAGCCTAAGCAATTGATCTTACTTAAAAAATATTGTAACATTTCACTTTTCTGACAGGGCGAGTGCTTCATAGCATGCATTCTCATCTACCTGCCAGATCAAGAATCTCTCGTTGTGTTGAGTTGTATTCGCTCTCGTCATCTCAATTTAACTAACATTCTCAGGTCATGTTTGGAACCAGCAGAGACTATTATAATCTAGATTATGAAGGTAGTTTATATAATCTGATTTATAAATATAATTTGATAGACGTGTTTGGAGATCAGAATATAAAAACTATTTATCTAGTTTTTTTTTACTAATAACCTATTTGCCCTTTGTTCTTTTTTTTTAAAAAAAACAGTTGCTTCATATCTTCTCATCATGTGATGACCAACTCTAATATGGCAGCACACCTGCTGTATACCCAAAGGCGAGAGATAAATATATAGAGTACAATACATGAGTCTGAGTAGGATTCGAGTCCGAATACGAGTCATTGAGGAGCAGTGGCAACTTTTGTAATAATTAGATATTTTATAAGGGTAAAAATATCTTTTGTCAAGTATAATCAAATTTTAGGCATAATGAGTTTGTTATAATCTGAATTTTCAGTTTTTATAATTTCGACATGTTTCAATTCTCAATACAATTTTCTCTTTTTCCAATGCAACACTATCTTTATCTCTCTACTCCTCCTTATTTTCAACGCATCTCACATTTTTCGCCCCTCTATTCATAAGCCCAAAGCCAAAATACTCCCTCCGTCCAACAATATAAGCATTTGGAGAGGTTTGTGTTTGTCTAAAAATATAAGCATTTGAGAGATGTGCATGCAATAAATGAGTTAAAATTTGATATGTGAGAAATATTTTGTATGTAGTAAAAGTAAGGGTATAATGGTCATTCTAGCTTATTCTTATTTTGTATTGAGAAGTATAGGAATCCTTATATTATTGGACAGAGGAAGTAATAGTTAGATCGGGACGGATGAAGTAAGTTTTGCATTAGAGAAAGCTGCAGGCCCCCTGGCCCAAATAGCGCCGTTGCCAGTGAAATAAATATTGATACTCCAGAAAACAGCTCATAATAACTTACATGTTACGTATACCTATTATATGGGCCTACCATAACTCTGGAAATAAAAGTCTGACCATGCCCACATACGCAAATTCAAAGCTTATGTCGATGTTTCATCTACTGGCACAATATAATTTACATATGCAAAGTGAGATTTTATAAGCTTTTCTTGTTGAGGTGATCTAGTCTAAGCAAGACTCAAAGATTAACCTAGTTCGGACCACCACACAAAAATAAATTGTATAAGCTAAAAAAAAAAAGGGTTACAATGGCTATAGAGTGCTTGCATGAGCAAGAACCTTAGAGCGAGTGTGTGAGGTGTGTTTCATGTATCTTGTGTACTTGTCAGCTAAAACTGATGGTGCCCCTTTATATAAGAGTGAGACCATGGTTATAAGGCTTAGAGCCTACCAAACTCTCTGACTAGTGGGGCCGCTAGCATCTCAAAGTTTATTCTTTGACGTCCTCTAGCATCAGATCATCTTGTTAATGTCTTTCATCCGTCCTTTGTTCAGTGTCGAGAGGGACAAAAGTAGCTTTACCATGTGTTGTATAGTGTAAAGAATCTCTGTGCCTATATAGAGTTGATTGTTTAAGGCGGTGGCCGACCACTGGGATCGGACTCATAAGACGATTTCTCGACTGTTAGCCGGTTGGGTTTTGTCGTTATCCGGCCCAAACCCTCCAATGATTAGGCCGTTGCCTTCGGGTAAATATGGCCATCGGGAGCCATGCGATGTCCTCGGTCAATCTTGACCTTTAGGGTTGGAATATCTCTTCGGAGCTTGACGCAATGGAGTCTTTCGTGAGCCGTGAGTTGGTCTGTGGGCCGCAATCCATAACTGAGCCTTCGTATTTATATTGAATCTATAGGTACTCGAGATACATGATCTGAAAAATCTCTCTGCTGGGCAGACAGCGAACCAGAAGAACATCATTCGGCGTGGACAAGGCAGGCAGTGAAGAAGGCTTTGAAAGAAGCATCAAGCAATCCATGGAACTTTGGTTATCACAGTAATGCAGACACAGCAAATTTTGCGAAGTACATGATGCTGAGCTAATGTACCCAAAATCTAGACAACACGCCTAATGCAACGTAGGAGTACGTAGTAACAGTGATTTCGTTTTTGGTTGCTACCTACATGATCGAGCTACCGTACGGACAAGCAGAAACCTGCACTGGACTACGCTAAGATAAGCTGTTAGCAGAAATACAAACACCTGGACCTTTCCGGCAGGTAGCTACGCCACGCTGTGCCGCTATGGGTGTTAAAAGGGCTCAGCCCGCGTTTGCTTTCACAAATTATTTTGATCTTTACTAAATTTTAATTTAAAAATAAATAGAATTTCAATCTGATTTTAATCTGATTCGACTCACACAATTTTTAATTTATTTTTTTCAACCTGTTTTCACCCTACTGCCGCCCTACATCTCGATCGAGGCAGCTATAACCTCTTCTCGGAATCAACTGGATGACTCTCTGCTCGTGCTGAATCGAGATGTCGATACTGCGACCGTGCTCACCGATTAGCAAGCTCAGGAGCTGCTCCTCCTTTCAAAAGACCCATCGCCTATTACCATCTCCCCCTGTATTGCAACTATCAGTGCACCCTCACGTTTCATCTCCTGAATCAGTTTTTCGACCCTTGGAGTTTGTCGAACGACGAAACTAACCACCCTGCCTGGCTCTGCTCCCATGCTCGAATCAGTAAGGCCATGATCTGCGGGTCCAGTATGAACTTTTGCCGTAAGAGCTTCAGTGGGTTTGGCGGCAGCATCAGTAACAACCGCAGTAGCAATGGAGGGAGCACTGGTAGTGGCATTAGTAGCAGCTGCTGTAGTACCTGCTTTAGCGGTGGTGTTGTCCATGTGTCGTGATTCATCTCCACGCTTCCCTTCAACTACCCTGGGCCTGAACACAGCCCATTGATAATGTTTCGATTGGAACTCTGCAAAAGGACATTGTGAGCTAAACCAGAAATAAAGCGGTAGGAATGAAAAGCAGCGACTTGTTATAATGGTTTCTAACGAGTTAGGGTATGTATCGTAGGATACTACAGCATTTATCTTCATAAACACGATGAAAAGCATGCTAATCTACCTAATGCTTTATTTCTATTCCTTGAAGGAAAAAAGAAGGTCCAATACATACTACGATATTGTTCAGGCAGTAGACTAGAAGGACATATCAGCATTTCAGCTTCATCAATCATTGCCTGTAGAGCAGTAGAGCTAAATCATTCTCCATGACTTCCTTGAGTAGTTGATCGTGGTAATTATCTGGGCTAGAGATAGAAAGAAGAAATTAGAACTTTCTTTCACATGAAAATTAAGGTATAAATGATTTAATTGCAAGTGAAACACACAAAGAATAAATTAGAACTTTTCACATGAAAATTAAGGTACAAATGATTTAGGTGCACAAGAAACACCTTGTTTTGTTAGGGAAGAAGAACAAGCCAATGCTGTCACTATTCAGGCCCGATAACTCCCATCTCTTAGGCCAAACCTCTGACCGACACACTTTAGATACTTCAACCACACTCTGTATCGACTTAGACAAATTCCATACTTTGACAAATGCCCACTCGACGAACGATACATATTCGTTATCACCACCTTTAAGGGTTCCACTGTTAACATAAAAAAATATACGTATTACTACGTAGGAGCATAGTCAAAAACATGCCGATACTTAAAAATTGTTAAACAAAGCATGTACTTATCATCCTCACCTCCCAATACAAATTTTTTTATTACCAATACATCACTATTTTTATCTCTATCTTTATTTTTACTACATATCACCTTTTTTACCCTCCCTAACGTACGTGTCCACACCACTTAGGATGACAGGTAAAAAATGACAAATAGAGTATCTTTAAAGTAATATTAATTTTACACTATTTACTTATAATTTGATTTCGGCAGAGCTTATGAAAGACTTTTAGAGATACGTACTACTCCTTGCGTTGAAAAAATTATATTTGAATTCTGTGTCATTTAACTAATAGAGTGTATAAATTCGATTATTTAACTGTATTATATGAGATTTGTACGTTTAAATTTGTTATAAGATTTTTCTTCATGTATATTTTTATATTAATATAATAATTAAATTTATAAAAATCATTAGTTAAAGATATGATTAACTAAACTTAAATGTAAAATCATATTATGTGAAAAGAGATAGATGTACGGGATTACGAAGTGACGAGACGCCAGAACATGCGCACCACCTGCCAGCGCAGAAAGCACCAGCTCCCTGGTCTAAAAAACTAGATGATTCTCTGGCATTGTCGCAAAAATTTATAATGGTGATGATGATTTATTATCGTAGGATGAAAAAAACTCAAAAAAAGAATCATAATAGATAAAAAAAATTAAAACATATAAGAACTATTTAATAGAATTTATTTGAGCTCATAGGATACACAATGATTAATCATATTTACTTGAAATTTTAAAGTTTTTTTAGCTGTGTTTATTAATTAAATTTGAACGAAACATCATTGAGGTGGTGCCGCCACGGATCAAGTAGTAGGGTGTGGGTGGATCGAGAAAGAGAGAGAGTTGGATTGAGCAAAAGTGGATGAGAGACGGGGATTAAATGAAAGATGACAACCGTAACAGTCTGAAATTTTTGAAATAATCGAAGTGTTCCAAATCTAGAATTTCTACAGCCTTTAATTAATTCTCAAACCTCCCCCGTTTAACTCCTCTATAAATACCTCTCTATTTTACCTCATCCCACCAACCCCTCTCTCTTTTCCTTATTTCTTTCTGCCCTTTCCAAGTGAGAGCAGCAGAAGAGATCGGCGAAGCGGGAGGTCGCACCGCTCCAACCGCTCCGCGTCGCCCGCGCGCCTCGATCCATTCCCGTCGCCGTCGCTGTCAACGCTCGCCATTCCGGTCTCCATCCCTGGTCGCGAGCTGATCCCCGCGCATCTTCGGTTCCGCCCAACGCCCGTCATCGCGATCCCCGCGTCGCCGTCGGTCACCTCGGTCCTGTTGCCGATCCCGTCTTCGGTCTCCGTCCCGCGCCTGTCGCCGATCCTGATCCACTGCACTTTGATATGTGGTGAGAAATCAGAATTCCTCTCATATTTTTTCTCTTCAGTAAATTGCTGTATTAGTTGCTCGTGAGAATAGTTAGATAGAAGAGCAGAGCCTCTCGTGTGTTCCTTTAGGTTAATTGATTTGCAGTTAGTCTAGTTTCTCATAGTCTAAATCTTCAGAGATTTTTTAGAAACTCCGTTTGGTCTCAAAAGATTCTCAAAATTGTTTCGTTAATTTCGTCTCGTCAAGAACATCGTGTAGAATTTTTTCGAAGAACGTTTTGAGCACGTTTAGCCTAGTAATTCAAATTTTGGATTTAATTATTCTAATTTAAATTGTCGTGTACCTAGTCTTACCCATGTTCGTGTTGTGTTGGTGATCTCGAGGAGAAGTACCGTGAGCCCGCTCAATTCGACGATCCGAATCCCGACTACGATCCCGAGCTACCAGGCAAGTCGCGTTCCTTGATCACTTTTGTACTCAATATTTTAAACTGCATGTTTTGTTTGCAACCGTAATTTTCATGTCAACTGTTTTAAAATATACTAGCAACATTTCTAAGCTGTGTCTATTTATTGTTCTACAAATATGAGTCTTAGAATTGCTTTAGAATAATTATTTTATTTTTATGCTTAGCCATGCTTAGTCGCATTTATTTTTATCTCACACTTATCACTGTAAAAATGAAATTTGTGTTAAATGATTTTGAACTGTGATTCGAATGTGAGTTTTGCAAATAATTATACATAACTATTTAGTGAGAGTAGCATAGAGTATGAGGTGCTGGGGGATTTTTAGGAAGTCGCTGTGGGCGTACCTGTGATCGGTACAACGGAAAGATCCAGACTGGGATCTTTCCGTGAGATTTGTTAGTTGTTGGCATTAAGGTTAGAGAGAGTGCCTGCCCTGACAATTAAGAACCGAGTCATTCAAGCCTTTTATGTTCAGTTGACAACCATGTATACCACGTTACCCTGTATAGGCAGTATCTTGATCTTGAAGTTTACCGAGACTAGTTGTTTACCTATGGGTTGACAGTGACGTGTTAGTATGGTGTAGAGCTATGACTCTCCATATGAGATCGAGATACCTCACCTGATCAGTGGTAGGTTCTTTACAGCTTTAGGACTCGATTGCGTAGGCACTTGGGATCCCTATTTTGAAGGACGGATAATACCAGTTAAAACTTGTAGACGGGTCTTATGTGTTCGTTGGGACTACGACGGTAGTTCTCGACAACACTTCTCGTGGGTTCAGGTGCATACACTCTGCAGAGTTACAGTCAATGCCCATTGCCACATTCTTTTTGGAAGGACACCCCTTGAGTTGTGCTTCTCGTTGAGTAGATTTGTTTTCTTCCCTCCTCTTCTATTTCAAAATGTTTTGAACTCCGGCCTTTAAGCTGTGGCCAGGTGTGGAGGTTACACCGGCATTTAAAATGAAACCCTGTCCGAAATAACGTAGATCCCTGTGGGACAAGATAATAAAATTTGACAGTTTTAAAATCAAACTTTCTTGCATCTTTAAAATAAAATAAAATGTTTTAAACTTGCATTTAGCACTTGAGCCGACCTTTACCCTTGGAACCATTTGCATGCATACATTGTTGATAGGTAGTACGTGGTTTACCGAGTATTCGTACTCACGACTTTCTAATTTGTTATTTTCAAAGGATACCCACAACTTCGACTTCGACTACATCTCCGACGGACCGTGAAGTCAACTCCTACGCTCAAGATTGCATGTGTGGAGGAGGTTCACTGCCGCTGCTATGATGATACTTCCGTTGCTGTATTCTATAGATTTCTCGATAGTGATCTTTCTGCTCTGAGATGTTTTCGGTCTGCGTGCCGATGGACCCCTTTGGAGGATTACATTCTAATAAATTTGCTTTGACTTGCTATTTTCTATTCTCGTTTTTTGTTTAAAGCTTCTGTTATGGTTTCTTGATTGGTCGCTTATGATGTCGTGCTTGCTAACCTCTTGGGATTGATAAGATCACGAAAGATCGGAACTTATCGAAAGGTAAGAAAAACCTAGTTGTTACAAGTGGTATCGGAGCCATACTTGACCGTAGAAGCGAAACCGTAAAACTGGACGTAACTAAGGAATATATCTAGATTTCTAAATCCTCTATCAAACCTTCATCGTGAAAATTGTTTTCTTAAATCTCATCGTTTGCTTGATGAAAGTCTTGTTTGCTTGTAATTGTGCTTGTCTAGTTTTCTTGTCCTGATCTACTGATCTTCTATCTTTTTTAGTAATTCCTGTTTCTGTTGATGCTATCTTTCTAATCGGAAATGTTTTCCTGCAACAGATGGCTCCGAGGAGGTCTGGATGCCTTTAGGCTCGTTTTGTGGAGGCCGCTTTGGAGGACCCTGAGGTACCGCCAACCGCGGGGCGTGTTCATGGTGCGGCTCTCAGAGGTTGTGGTCGCGGTGCTGGAGGTTGTGTACTGATGCCACCTGCGGCTGACACTCTCGGCGTTGGTCGAGGGCGTGGCCGTGGGCGTGGCCGTGCTGGAACACCAGTCCCTCAGGCGGGAGAACATGGCAGAGGAGTCATCATGGACTCTAGAATTGAGGCTGCCAGTGTTGCCGCGCCTGGTGAGGAGCTTCTAGCTGCTCCGAACCTTGTGGAGGTGATGGCCCGACAAACGCTTTTGCTTTGCGGATTGTCGAGCAGTCACAGCAGCAGCCTCGTGGACGTGCTTATGCTCCTGATGCAGCACAGTACCACCAACCAGCCGGTTCTCACATGGCTATGTTCCTGAGCATGCGCCCACCCACTTTTGACCGTGCAGTTGACCCTCTGATGCTGACAATTGGCTCAGGGATATTAAGAAGAAGCTTGATCTAATTTAGTGTGACGATCAAAAAGTTGTTCGCTTGGCGACTCACCAGTTGACAGGTGCGGCTGGTGCTTGGTGGGACACTCTTTACGCTACTCTTGATGATCCAAAGCAGTTCACTTAGGACGACTTCGTCACCGCTTTTCGTGGTTTTCACATCTCTAAGGGAGCCATAGAGGCAAAGGCGGAGGAGTTCCGTAACCTTCGTCAGGGAGGTATGTCTATCACAGAGTTCGCCAACCGTTTCACCCAGCTCAGCCGCTTTGCACCAGAGGAAGTTTCAACCGAGCCCCGCAAGATGTACTGGTTCCGGAAGGGCTTACGTCTCGACATGCTTCTATACCTTGATGGTGGTGTTTAGAGGAGACATCGCGAGCTCATTGACAGGTGTCTGGCTCTGGAGGTATCGCTTCAGAAGCTTGATCGGTCCAGAGATGCGAAGAGGAGGGCAGCTGGTCAGGGAATCAGTCGTGAGGCTTCTCAGTGTCAGCACTTCAGCGGATCGTTCCAGCAGGGATCGAGACAGCTCCACCTTCGCCTGATCCACTACTCCTGCTCTAGTTTCAATTCAACGGTTGGGTTCTCAGAATCAGGGAGGTGCTTTCCAGCAACAGCAGTCCGCTTTTCGTTCGAAAGTAGGTCAGTCCTCGGTTCGCTGTTTCGAGTGTGGCAAGGAGGGTCACAAGGCGTTTCAATGCTCGAGGCGTTAGCAGGGTTCTGGGGGAGGTGGTGTTCCGTTTGCCACTCCCGTTAGACCACCGCACCAGTCTAGAGGTCGAGGAGTGCGTTCAACGTGTCGTGGCGCTGCCCAGTCAAGCATCACGCGCAGCCGCCTGAACCACATCTCTGTGGAGGAGGCTCAGGAGGCACCCAACGTTGTTGTTGGTGAGTTCTTGGTTCACTCTCACTTAGCGACGGTTTTGTTCGATTCAGGGGCTACTTACTCGTTGGTGTCGTCGGTGTTTGCGACTACACAGAGTCTCTCCACCTCACTTTTAGCTATACCTACATTTATCACTTCACCTCTTGGAGTTTATAAGAGTCGTGTTGAGCGTAGAGGTGTTCGGATCTTGATTGAGGGTGTGGTCTTCCTAGCCGATCTCATCGTTCTTCCCTCACGTGACATTGTTGTCATCTTGGGGATAGATTCGCTGGCGAGGCACAAGGGAGTCATCACTTGTGCTGAGAGGGTTGTGTCGTTGGTTAAACACCACGGTGTTCGAGCGGAGTGCGCCCCTAGAGCGTTCAGAGTTTCACCTTTAGTTTGCAGCTTGCAAGAGTTGTCTTTGGAGCAAATTCCAGTTGTTCGTGAGTTTTTGGAGGTGTCTCCAGATGAGTTGCCAGGACACCCCCCAGATTGGGATGTTGAGTTCGTGATCGATCTGCTTTTTGGTATCACGCCGAGTGCCAAGCGGCCGTAACAGATGTCTTTCGATGAGCTTGCTTTACTTAAGGAGCACATCGATAAGCTCTTAAGTAAAGAGTTCATTCGACCGAGTGCTTCTCCAAGGGGAGCCTCAGTGCTTTTTGTGAGGAAGAAGGATAGGTCAATGCACATGTTCGTTGACTATCGTTCTTTAAATGAGGTGATGATAAAGAACAAGAACCCTTTGCCGAGGATTGATGATTTGTTTGATTAGTTGAAGGGTGCAAAGTTCTTTTCCTCGATTGATTTGAGATCCGGGTATCACCAGATGAAGATTCGTCCTTTCAACATTTTGAAGACTTCATTCGTGACGAGGTATGGGTCTTATAAGTTCTTGGTCGTTTCTTTTGAACTCACTAATGCCCCTGTCTACTTCATGAACATGATGAACAAGGTGTTCACGGCTGAGTTGGATAAGTTCGTGGTGGTTTTCATTGATGATATCCTCATCTACTCCAAGTCAGCAGAAGAGCATGAGCAGCATCTGAGAGTTGTGCTTGAGAGGTTTAAGTCTCACCAGCTGTATGTCAAGTTCAGCAAATACAAGTTTTGGCTGGAGAAAGTTGCTTTTCTAGGTCATGTTGTGACAGATGAGGGAGTTGCCGTTGATCCCAAGAAGGTCAAGGCTGTTGTGGAGTGGAAATCTCCGAGGTCAGTTTCTGAGGTGAGGAGTTTTTTTGGGTTGGCAGGTTACTATCGCCGATTCATTGAGAACTTCTCCAGAATTGCTAAGCCTATGACCGAGTTGACTCAGTTGGAGGTGCTGTTTGTTTGGTCAGATGCTTGTGAGAAGAGTTTTCAAGAGCTGAAGACGAGGTTGACATCTGCACCTGATTTGACCTTGTGGATATTCACCAGAATTTTTAGGTCTTCTGTGATGCTTCTCGTCAGGGTTTGGGTTGTGTGCTGATGCAGAACAAGAAGGTGGTTTGCTATGCTTCGAGGCAGTTGAAGAAGCATGAGTTGAACTATCCGACGCACGATCTAGAGTTGGCAGCTATTGTCCATGCTTTGAAGATTTGGAGGCATTATCTGATCGGCAACGGATGTGAGATCTACACCGACCACAAGAGTCTCAGGTATATCTTCACCCAGGCAGAGCTGAACATGAGGCAGAGGAGGTGGCTTGAGTTGATTAAGAATTACGATCTTAGCATCAACTATCACCCGGGTAAAACCAATATGGTAGCCGATGCTTTGAGTCGCAAGGCTTATTGTTCTTCTTTGATGTCTGGGCAATTGAAGATTCTTGCAGATCTAACCAGTTTGAGAGTTGAGATTGTTCCTCAGGGTTTCTTGCACGAGCTCAAGTTGCAGCCACTGTTGATTGAGCAGATCAAGTCAGCTCAGAAGTGTGATCGAGAAATTCAGTTGATCTTGAAAAAGATGAGAAAAGGCAAAGCACCGAGTTTTTGTGTGGATCAGCAGGGTGCTTTGTGGTTTGGGAACCGTATCTGTGTTCTGAGAGTGCGAGAGTTGCGGGATGCCATTGTGAGAGAGGCTCATGATTCGAGGTATTCTATCCATTCAAGTTGCACCAAGATGTTCGAGGTTCTGAGAACTTGTTTCTGGTGAGTTGGCATAAAGACAGACATTGCTGAGTATGTTGCCTTGTGTGATGTTTGCCGGCGAGTTAAGGATGAGCATCAGAGACCAGTTGGATTGCTGAAGCTGTTGTCGATTTCTTCTTGGAAGTGAGATGACATCAGTATAGATTTCATCATAGGTTTGCCGATGACGTCTCGCCATCATAATGCTATCTTGGTGGTGGTGGATCGATTGATAAAGACTGCTCATTTTATCCCTGTGAGCGAGAGATACTCAGTTGATCAGCTGGCCAAGTTGTACATTGATCACATCGTGATGTTGCATGGTGCGTCGAAGAGCATTCTGTCAAATCACGGGTCTCTGTTTACCGTGAGATTCTGAAGGAGCTTGCATGAGGCTATGGGTACACACCTGGTGTACGGTTCAGCTTATCATCTTCAGATAGATGGTCAGACGGAGCGTGTGAACCAGATTCTAGAGGATATGTTGAGGGCTTGTGTGATCACCTATGGACAGAGCTAGGAAGACAGTCTTTTTTTTGCGGAGTTCTCTTACAACAACAGCTTTTAGGCCAGCTTAGAGATGTCACCTTTCGAGGTGTTGTATGGTAGGAGATGCCGTACCCCGCTCATGTCGTCAGAGGTTGGTGAGAAGTCTTTCTTCGGTCCTAACTCTATCAAAGCTGCAGAAGATAAGGTTGAGAAGATCAGAGAGCATCTCTGGGTTGCTCAGAGCTGTCCGAAGAGTTATGCGAATAAGAGAAGGACGCCCCTTTCTTTTGAGGTTGATGATTGGGTGTATCTTAAGGTGTCACCTCTCCATGGCACGTGTCGCTTTCATATCTGAGGGAAGTTGGCTCCGAGGTTTGTTGGTCCTTTTTGGATTCTGAGAAAGATCGGTGAGCTTGCTTAAAAGTTGGACATGCCATCAGAATTAGTGGGTGTGCATCTTGTATTTCACGTCTCTCACTTCAAAAAGTATCTTCGAGCGCCGGAAGAGTAAGTTGTCCCTGATGTTTTTGATATTCAAGACACGCTCGACTATCTGGACTACCCTGTGAAAATTCCTGATGAGGCGTTCAAGGTCTAATGGAACAACCACACCGAGCGAGAGGCTACCTGGGAGAAGAAAGAGAGTCTGAAGAAAGAGTTTCCCTACCTGTTCGAGTCCACTTCTTGATCTTGAGGATGAGATCCTGTAAGAGGGGAGTCTATAACAGTCTGAAATTTTCAAAATAATCGAAGTGTCGATTGTGTCCCAATTTTCGTTCCGCTCCAAATCTAGAATTTCTATTTATTTTTTTGGCGCCAGAAATTCAGTTCGCGGGCTTTGTCAGGCTTATATTAATTCTCACAGCCTTTAATTAATTCTCAAACCTCCCTCATTTAACTCCCCTATAAATATCCTCTCCATTTTACCCCATCTCACCAACCCCTCTCTCTTTCCCTCATTTCTTTCCCCCTTCCCAAGTGCGAGCAGCAGAAGAGATGGGACGAAGCGGGAGGTCGCGCCACTCCAACCGCTCCGCGTCGCCTCGATCCGTTCCTGTCGCCGTCGCCATCCACGCCCGCCATTCCGGTCTCCGTCCCCGGTCGCGAACCGATCCCCGCGCGTCTTCGGTTTCGCTCGACGCCCGTCATCGCGATCCTCGCGTCGTCGTTGGTCACCTCGGTCCCGTTGCCGATCCCGTCTTTAGTCTCCGTCTCGCGCCCGTCGTCGATCCTGTCTTCGGTCTCCGACCTTGGGCGTGACCGATTTCGTCGCGTGCGCCATTCCGTCGCCGATCCTGATACACTGCACTTCGATCTTTGGTGAGAAATCAGAACCCTCTCATGTTTTTCCTCTTCAGTAAATCGTTGTATTAGTTGCTCGTGAGAATAGTTAGATGGAAGAGTAGAGCATCCCACGTGTTCCTTTAGGCTAATCGATTTGCGGTTACTCTAGTTTCTCGTAGTCTAAATCTTCATGGATTTTTTGGAGAACTCTGTTTGGTCTCAAAAGATTTTCAAAATTGTTCCGTTAAATTCGTCTCGTCGAGAACGTCATGTAGAATTTTTCTGGGCATCGTTTTGAGCACGTTTGGCCTAGTAATTTAAATTTGGATTTAATAATTCAAATTTAAATTGTCGCGTGCCTAGTCTCATCCCTGTTCGTGTTGTGTTTAGCTGGTGATCCCGAGGAGGAGTACCGCAAGCCCTCTTAGTTCGACGATCCGGATCTCGACTACGATCCCGAGCTACCAGGCAATCCGCATTCTATGATCACTTTTGTACCCAATATTTTAAACTGCATATTTTGTTTGCAACTCTAATTTGCATGTCAACTGTTTTAAATTATGCTAGCAACATTCTTAAGCTGTGCCTATTTATTATCTTATAAATATGAGTCTTAGGATTGCTTTAGAATAATTATTTTATTTTTATGCTTAGCTATGCTTAGTCGCATTTATTTTTATCTCACACCTATCACTATAAAAATAGAATTTGTGTTAAATAATTTTGAACTGTGATTCAAATGTGTGAGTTTTGCAAATAACTATACATAACTATTTAGCAGGAGTAGGATGGAGTATGAGGAGCTGGGGGACTTTTGGGAAGTCCCTGTGGGCGTACCTGTGACGGGTACAACGAGAAGATTTGGGCTGGGATCTTTTTGTGAGACTTGTTAGTTGTTGGCGTTGAGGTTGGAGAGAGTGCCTGTCTTGGCAATTAAGGACCAAGTCCTTCGAGCCTTGTACGCTCAGTTGACAACCATGCACATCACGTTACCCTGTATGGGTAATGGCTTGATCTTGAAGCTTGCCGAGACTGGTTATTTACCCGTGAGTTGGTGGTGATGTGTTAGTGTGGTGTAGAGCTATGACTCCTCACATGAGATCGAGATATCCCACTTGATCAGTGGTAGGCTCTTCACAGCTCAGAATCCGATTGCGTAGGCACTAGGGATCCCTATCTTAAAGGACGGATAACGCCAGTTAAAGTTTGTGGACAGGTCTTGTGTGTTCGTTGAGACTACGACGGTAGTTCTCGACGACACTTCTCATGGGTCCAAGTGTATACACTCTGCAGAGTTACAGTCAATGCGCATTGCCATGTTCTTTTTGGAAGGACACCCCTTGAGTTGTGCTCCTCGTTGAGTAGATTTGTTTTCTTCCCTCCTCTTTTATTTCAAAATATTTTAGACACCGACCTTTGAGCTGCGGCCCATGGAGGTTACACCAGCATTTAAAATGAACCCCCGTCCGAGATAACGGAGATCCCTGCGGGGCAAGATAATAAAATTTGACAGTTTTAAAATCAAACTTCCTTGCATCTTTAAAATAAAATAAAATTTTTTAAACTTGCATTTAGCACTTGAGCCGACCTTTACCCTTTGAACCATTTGCATGCATACATTGTTGATAGGTAGTACGCGGTTTGCTGAGTATTTGTACTCACGGCTTCTTAATTTGTTGTTTTCAGAGGATACCCACAGCTTCGACTTCGATTACGTCTTCGACGGACCGTGAAGTCAGCTCCTACGCTCAAAATTGCCTGTGTGGAGGAGGTTCGCTGCCGCTGCCCTGATGATACTTTCGTTGCTGCATTTTATGGATTTCTCGATGGTGATCTTTCTGCTCTGAGATGTTTCCGGCCTGTGTGTCGATAGACCTCTTTGGAGGATTACATTCTAATAAATTTGCTTTAACTTGCTATTTTTTATTCTTGTTTCTTATTTAATACTTCTATTATGGTTTCTTGATTGATCATTTGTGATGTCGTGCTTGTCAACCTCCTTGGATTGGCAAGGTCACAGAAGATCGAGACTTATCCAAAGGTAAGAAAAACCCTGTCGGTACAACATCCGGTGGAAGACGAAGGGGAGGGATAGAGAAGTTAAATGGAGGGGTGTAGAATAAATCGCTAAGATCAATTGGAGCCTCGTAATCGAACGGTGCAAACAAAAAAGATGATGTGACTCGATAAAGATTCAACTTTGATAGTTAGTGAGTTGTACAAATATAAATATTATAGCTGCATTTATTACTGAAATTTGAACGGAACATACATTGGGGTGGTGCCGCCACGAATCAAGTAGGAGGGTGTGGGTGGATCGAAAAACAGAGAGGGTCAGAGTGGATTGGAGGCGGAGATTAAATGGAGGATGACAGCCGGTGAAAGAAGAAGAGGAGGGACAAAAAAAGTTAAATGGAGGGGTGTAGAATGAACGGCCAGGATCAATTGGCGCCTAATGATCAAACAATGCAAACAAAAAAGATGATGTGGCTCGATGAGGATTTAGCTTTGATAGTTAGTGGGTTGTACAAATATAGATAATTTAGGCCTCAATGTGACAAAATGCATATAAAATCTTGAACTCAAAACTAAGGTCTTGAGGAATTCCATAAAAATCATTTTCTTTTCGTAGCAAAACGTTGCGTCCGTGTTACATTTGCAAAACGCACGTTTGTAGAGGAGGATAGCACGGTCGTGGCCCGTGGGAGTCTGGAGATACGCGGCCGTGCATACTCCCTCCATTCCAGAGTATAACCATTTTTAGGTTTAGTCAAAGTCAAACTTTTATTATTTTGACAATTAATAATAGTACAAAAAAATTTCAATTCATCATTAAATAAGCTTTACTAAAAAGTATATTTTTATATTAAAAATTATGTTAATTCCTATATATTATTTGTGGAAACAGTGCCAGTTCTATAGTTTCGAAGGCCAATGGTGAACTTAGGGCTCCTTTGGTAGAGCTTCCGGTTCTTGATTCTCGGACAGAATCAGCAAAACTATATTAAATACTGTTTTTTAAGAAGTGATTCTTGTCTGATTCTGTGAAGTGATTTTTTAAAATAAACTAAAGGGCTAGGAGTTGAAAAAAGTACTAGCTTCTTTTGATTTTGTGAAATAATTCTCTATTCTAATTATAAGAGTTTATCCTAGAGAATCATTTTCAGCTATAGAATCACTTCACAGCAGAATCAGGAGTGAATTCACATAATCAGAAATTGAAAGCTCTACTAAAAGAACCTTTGGCCCATTTGTTTTTATCTTTTCTGCTGATTCTTTACAACTAGAAGGCTGAAAAGTTAGGAGGTGAAACAAATGGAGATCTGCAAAGATTCTTTTGAAATAATAAAAAACGAATTTTATGGAAATGAACTAAAAGATGAAAATTCACTCTAGGCTAATTTTTTGTCTTTCATTATGTGGAGTAAAAATATATTGCCCATCGCAAAAAAAAAAAGTAAAAAATATATTGCTACCATTAAAACTTCATCAGCTAGTTTTCCATATAACCACTGGTCAGCTTTTTCGCTGCAAAAGCTCCAGCCCAAACAACCCTTTATCTCTTAGGCCCTCAAAGCTATGTATAAGACATAATACTTGTCTCAACCTCTAATGAAAATATTAAAATTAAACGTCATATAGACAAAAGAGAGGTAATACGATTATCTCAAGTAAGAAGCAAACTCCAGATAGCTAAAAAGGGAAAGATGCAGACAATTTAATTAATTAATGAAAATTAGTTTAGTGTAAAATCATCTAATCACAAAATCAGATCTGAACAATTTTGTGCGAAATCAACCCTCTTTGCTCTGATGGTATGACACATTATTATGATTAATTGAATTGATCCCAACCAAAATATTGATGAGGAGCCCAGGAGATTGAACAAGCTAGGTTGGAAGATGGTTGCTTCCATTGTGGCCGAAATATTTTTTTATAGAAAATTTGGTGAAATAGTGGTGTCGTGTGTAGGTTTAGGTGTAGGGATGGAAAGATAGAGAGAAATATAACACGGGGATTTGTGGCATGCCATTCAGCTTCCATCAGCTTGAGCATTAGGGCCTCTTTGACAGAGCTCTCAGCTCCTGATTCTTTGGATTCACTCTTGATTCTTTTGTAAAGTGATTATATGGCTGAAAGTGATTTTCTTTGATTCTCTAATACAAACTATTAGAATTAGGACAGAGAATCACTTCACAGAATCAGGAGAAGCTACTTTTTTCAGCTCTCAGCCCTTTAGTTCATTTTAGAGAATCACTTCACAGAATCAGACAAGAATCACTTTTTCTGAAAAACAACAACATTTGACAGAGCTCCCCTGATTCTGTCTGAGAATTAGGAGCTGGGAGCTCTGCTAAAGAGACCCTTAGTGTCTTCCAATCAAATTTGTGCTACTTTGTTTGTGCGCTTAATCCGTCATCTCTGTTGAGTATATTTTACCATGTATATGTACAAATAAAAACTGTTCTTTCTAAAAAAGTAGAGATTAATTGAATTGATCCCCAACAAATATTGATGAGGGGCTCAGGAGATTGAACAAGCTAGGTTGGAAGATGGTCACTTCCATTGGCCGAAACAACTTTTTTTTTAGAAAATTGGGCGAAACATGGTGTCATGTGTAGGTTTAGGTGTATGGATGGAAAGATAGAGAGAAATTAATAACACGGGGATTTGTGGCATGCCATTCAGCTTCCATCAGCTTGAGCATTAGGCCTCTTTTGGTAGGGATTATGATTATTCAAATAATTTCTTCTACTATGAATTATTCATGAAAATCACTTATCTAACTTATCAACATAATCTATTTTTTATTGCAAGAGTGTTTGGCAAAACAACTTAATTGATATGTATTATAAGTGGTGGGAAGAAAGAAGTGGTAAAAAATTACTATTTGTAACTTATAGGTGCTAGTACAAAATGTAAAAGTGATTATAGATGATTATGAACATAATTACTTATGGGTTCTAAGTGTTTGGTGAAGATTATACTATAAGCTATGATAATCATTAGCAAAAACGGCCTCATAATCTCCACCAAACAAAGACTTAGTCTCTTCGAATCAAATGTGTGCTACTTTGTTTGAGATGCTTAAAATAAAATAGGCTGAATCTGTCAATTTTCAAGGGCCCTTAAGTGGACCAAAAGCCCTAGGCCACCTCCCCTATCACCCCGAGGCAATGTGGGGATGCGAGGAAGGTAAAAGCTAGGCTATCAACGAGCGAGAGGGCCTGGCCCATTAAGGCTAAAAGCTCAACACCAATTCACATTTAGTTTAAGCAAGCCTAGTTTAAACTTCAACTTTAAAGTTGAGTTTGAACTAGACTCAATTCGAACTCAGCTTGATCAAGATCCGTTGGATTTACACTTATAATAGAAAACACATATTATTACTAAAAAAATAAGAGTTCACTTATAAGACATAATATTTGTTCTCAACCACTAATGAAAACATTAAAAATAAATTTCATATATACAAAAGAGAGGTAATATGATTATCTCAAGTAGTAAGAAGCAAACTCCAAATAGTTAAAAAGGGAAAGGTGCAGACAATTTAATTGATTAAGGAAAAATAGTTTGGTGTAAAAAAATCATCCAATCGCAAAATCAGATCTGAACAACTTTGTGCGAAATCTACCCTCTTTGCTCTGATGGTATGATACATTATTATGATTAATTGAATTGATCCCTAACAAAAATAGGTTGAACAAGCTGGGTTGGAAGATGGTCGCTTCCATTGGCCGAAACAATTTTTTTTAGAAAATTGGGTGAAACAGTGGTGTCGTGTGTAGGTTTAAGGTGTATGGATGGAAAGATAGAGAGAGAAATTAACACGGGGATTTGTGGCATGCCATTCAGCTTCCATCAGCTTGAGCTTTAGTCTCTTCCAATCAAATTTGTGCTACTTTGTTTGAGATGCGTAAAATAAATAAAATAGCCTGAATCTATCAATTTTCTAGGGCCCTTAAGTTGACCAAGCCGTAGGCCACCGCCCCTACCACCCCGGGGCCATGTGGGGATGCGAGGAAGGTGAAAGCTAGGCTATCAACGAGCGAGAGGGCCTGGCCCATTAAGGCTGAAGCTCAACACCAATTCACGTTTAGTTTAAGAAAGTCTAGTTTAAACTTCAAACTTTAAAGTTGAGTTTGAACTCGAACTCAATTCGAACTCGAACTCAATGCAAACTCGAGCTTGATCAAGATCGGTTGGATTTGCACTTATAATAGAAAACACATATTATTACTAAAAATAACATAAAAGGTTGGAGTTCGTTCAAATGGCTTCTTCATGTTCTCTAATCATAGACAAGTTTTCAATTTTTTTAGTATCAAGATAAATAAATGGAGAAAAGATATCTGGCTGTCCGTTGAAACTTGTTTGACCTATAATAGACTCTTTTCAATGTCTATTTTTCTTGACTTCCACGCATATTTAGCAACCTAATTGTTGGCTTGTTTCTCCTCCCGTTACCATTCCCGCCTTTTTCTCGCAGCCAATGAATCCTCGCAAACCGTCCTAGAAAACCGAAGCAGGGGGGGTCATATAATTCGTTCTCTCGTTCCCTCTCCAAGCACGGCCTACCCGTGCTCCCACCAACACCGGCCATCCGTCGACGCCGGCCTCAAGCTCGCCGTGAGAGTCCGAGCTCGGCGGCCGGAGGCGACGAGCGAGCGAGCGTCGAACTCTGATTGTTCTATCTCGCCAGCATAATTAATAACTAAACCATGGGTAAGCGTAAGGCGCCACGGTACCCTGAGGACGAGGACAGCGGCGGCGGCTGCTGCGCGTGCCTGTGCTGGTGCTGCTGCTTCCTGTTCCTCATCGTGGCGGCGCTCGCCGGCACGGCGGCCTACTTCTTCTTTATCTACAAGCCGAAGGCGCCGTCCTACTCGGTGAACAACATGTCCATCTCGCAGTTCGACTTCAACTCCGCCGACCTGACGCTCTACACCAAGCTCACCGCCTCCGTGCGCGCCGAGAACCCCAACGACATGATCGGCATCAGCTACGGCGAGGGCTCGCACACCGTGGTCGCGTACCGCGGCACACCGCTGTGCTCGGGCAAGCTCCCGGCCTTCTACCAGGGGTACAAGAACGTCACCGTCATGGACATCGCCATGGAGGGCCGCCACGGGTTCGGGTCCGGGCTGCAGCAGGCGCTCGAGGAGAGCGAGAAGGAGGGGAACGTGCCGGTCGATGTCTTCGTCAGCGTGCCGGTGGCGCTGCGGCTCGGCTCAGTCGACCTCCGGCAGGTCAAGGTCAATGTGCATTGCGCGCTCGTCGTCGACAGCCTCTCGCCCAAGAAGAAGCCCACCATCAAGTCTGCCACGTACAGGGCCAACGTAGAGTTTTGATGCATACACTATACTTAAAATTAATTACTCGCGGTGATCAGTTAACCAAGGGCTGCCGGTGATACATATATATGCCTCTATGTTAACTGATTTCTTGAGATGATCATTTCGATGGAATGGGGGAGGGATGAGACTAAAACAAAATATATCTGCTGTATTACTGTAACATTGTAGGCAAAAGGATTGTTCCAAAACAATATTATTTGTTGGTTGATATTTATTTTCCTTCCAAACCTTATTCATTCCGTTATAAATTATTGTCATTGTTGAGTTAACATTATTTTTTTATCATTTGTCTATTAAGCAAATAGTTTAAACATGTAAATTATAAGTCATGATTCAAATAACTTTAATGATAAAATCAAATTATAACATAATCTAGTCACCCATCCCATATTACAAGTTGCATTAGAGTTTTCAACTTTTTTTTATTTGTACTTGTCATCTTTACTGTCTGATACACCTTTCACTATTCTCAATATCTACATGTCTATCTTTATATATCTCTTCTTTTTCAGTACATTCCATCATTTTTACCGCTCTTAGGCCTCTTTTGGAACGTAAGATTTTCACAGTAATCTCACAGGAATTAATAAATTTTACATAAAAAACGCAGAAAATAGAAAAAATTTCTTTGTTTCAAAGAAGGTCTTAATTGTGGTTTCTAGACCCAAAACGACAAGTGATATTTATTATGCTCTCTGGGCCACATTATAAGACGTTTTGGCTGTGGACATAGGAATTAAAGAGAGAGATAAAGATAGATAAAAATATAGAATTGTGTATTAGAAAGCGAGAACAATTTATAATTTTGGAAAAGTGAAGTAGGTTAAAACTCCTTATAAATTAGAATGGAGAGAGTATAATTTTGTAAATACTCTCTCTGTTTTTAAATTGATGCCGTCGTTGATTTTTATAATCAATTTTGACCATTCGTCTTATTTATCAATCAACATGTTAGCTCAGGGACGTCCGATCCAGATGCTAAGCCGTAAAAAATTGTGATAGAGAATGTGGCAATCTTGAACTACTAACGCGGATGACGTGAGTCTAAAGGCACTCTATTCTAATACCCAGTGCAAAACAAGAAATCTTGAGCTAAAAACTAAGTATATAGTGCGAGACATGCTTAAACCTGATGCCAAGTGACAATATGATATCAAAACATGTTGTTCTATACAATTCACTCTATTCATTATTTTAGGAGGAAAAGGAACGCATGGGCCTTATAAGACCATCCACAGTGTGCTATTTTCAATCGGTGCTTGGATGACATGGCGAGAGCAAGCATCAGGTGCCACCGCTGTGAATACCGGTGCCTGGATGGAAAAACCAAGCGTCGATGAACAAACAAGCACCAGGTGCTAACAATTAAAATATTAATTTATTTCACAAGTTGCTGTTGACCGTCGGCCATCTTTTTAGTCAAGCATCGATGCCTCCATTGTAGAGAAGAAGAGAATTCGAGCACGAGAAGCCTCATGTGAATGATGTGACATTTGAGTCACTTCTTCATTGTGCATGGTCTAAGTTGGCTTAACATGGCTCGAAACTTTTGTTAAAGGTGGACATGTGGGGTTAAAGTTAATGATGACATAGTACCAAATTTTAGAACTTAAAGGTTTAAGACAAGGTGACCCTTTATCGTCAATTTTGTTTAATATTGTTGCTGATATACTTGCAATATTAATAGATAGAGCAAAAATTGATGGGCAAATAAGAGGAGTCATACCACATTTAGTAGATGGTGGAGTATCCATCTTACAATATGCGGATCACACCATCATTTTTATGGATCATGATATTGTTAAAGCCACAAATATGAAACTTTTATTATATGTGTTTGAACAATTATCAGGTTTTAAAATTAATTTTCATAAGAGTGAGATTTTTGCATTGGTCAAGCTACAGAATATGAACAACATTATGCCCATCTATTTGGTTGTCAATCTGGATCTTACCC